>KZ651210.1:538151-569489 GCA_001010745.2 Gerris buenoi
AGGTCGCGCCACACTCGGCTAAGTTCGGATTCCTTCGGGTGGCGTCGGAAGTTGAACTGCACCGAGTTTGCAGTTCCAAGCGATGTTATACCGGCATGCTCCCCTCCCCCGTCCTTTACCGCCACGCTAGGCTAAAGGGGTTCATACATTGTATCAGTTCAACTGAATCATTCATTTGAACTGGCCACTGTTATAGATGCTTCTTGAGCCGCGCATTGGTACTCCCTGCTGAGTTTTCACTCTATTTTATTAGATATATGAAACCAAGAACTAAATATTTATATAAATTAAAATATTGTGTTATCAAATATCCGCTTGGGGGTTCACTGAACCAGTGAACCTAAGCACGAGCCGCCACTGCCACTAGGTCTGTGGATAGGGGTGGGGCAGCGTTTATCCAGATGGCCTCTCCCCTCCACTAGAGACATTTATCTTTGCCTAGTTGGCCCGACCTTTTGTCCGGGAAAATCTCAAGCTCTCATTGGCTTGTCACCCCATTTACTAGTTTTCCCACGCTGTCAACGCACTAAGTCTAGTTGTGTGAAGACTGTATTTGATATTCTATTTAACAAATGAAAACAATTATGATAGCTAAAAACCCACAATACAGATGCACAAAAACGTATTACACACGAAAAATCATATCAAAATGTATTTTTTGGTAAAACTGAAGAATATGAGGTTGAGATGAGATGTTTTATCTTCTTTTTACATGTTCAAATAGCATTAGTTACTAACAAAATATAACATTTATATGAGATTTTTCGAGTTTGTGCGTAGCATAGGTTTTTAGCTATACCCAATTGTTTTCCACCTCCCTGAGATTCCTTCTTAAACATCATTACCCGAATGATCTTGAATGAAGTTTTTATATATTAATTAAAAAAAAGAAAGAAAAGTGATTCCCTTTTTTTATAAAACCAAAGACACTAAAAAGAAAGAAATTTCTTCTACCAAAACACTAAAAAAAAACCTATCACAATCAGAAATAAAGTGGGTTAGATTGGACATATTTACTGTCATAAATATTAATGTCATAAAGATAATAGTAGTGTCCTTGGGTAATTGTGTAATAGAGGAGGAGGCTAAAGTCTGATACAAGGTAATCTAGTGGGAACACCTTACTAACTACCCTGCATTCCACCATTCCTAGTTCTATTTCCACAGTTAACTCTGACAGCATATCACAGGTTTGCCGATCTATGTGAGGGAAATAATAAGCTAATAGATGGTAATACCATAATGCCACTCTTATCTTCCAGTGATATTTGTATTTGCCTAGTTGGGCCGATCTTCTAGATCTTCATATTCTGGGTTTGTTAGCAGTTTTGACTTCTTGTTTTATAATTCTAAGTTGTGCTAAAACCACAAATTTGTGCCTGCCTTGTAGCAGCTTTTATCGACTATAGCACCTAAATAGAATAGCTGAAATATGGTAAGATCGTAATAAACTTTAAAAGCCATTTCCCAACAATCTGGAATTTGCACATCCATGGTTCTGGCATATGGGGGATAATATAACATTGTATTAATTTGTAACAATATGTGTACAACATGCTATTATTTAATCAATTAGTTAATTTATTAATTAACTGATGATGACTACCAAAATGCAACCAAAATGCATAAATATATAATGAAGACTTAGTTTTTATGGGCTATTTTTATTTTATTATTATTTATTAATTTAACCCCTTTTATTCTATTTATCATCAAATAACTGTCTATCGCTCTTAGAGTAATTCTAGCATCTTCTGTTTCCAAGATTTAGTAATGCATAGGTGGCTCAAAACTACTTTTTTTTATAATAAATATATATGGCCGCCATCTTGAATTTAAACAGCAGATTAAAACAACCTTTTACAGGAAACGTTTGTCATAAGAAATTACTTATTTCCAAATTTTAAGGTCCTAGATCAAGTGGTTGTCATTATATTACACACTCAAAAATTACTTACTGCACAAAAACACAAGGAATTACTCTTATCAAATTTGGCGATTCTAGAAACTATTTGGATGTTAACATAACTTGATATTTGGATATCTCATTATGTGTTAATCTTCCACCATAAAAGTTTAATTCTTCAGCACTTAGCTGCATCTACTAAGATTTTTCTGCAGTGCAAAGAGAGGTTTTTTATTTTATCTTTTATAAATGAAGAATGGAAATAAGTTGAAACCGGGGAAACGGATGTTTTAAGATTTAATAAAATGAATTCTACTATAGTTAAATGAAAACAATACTATCAGTATTCTATTATCTTTTATTTGTATTTAATTTATATAATTTTACTTCCAATTTCCTGTCATAATTTGTATTCATTTATTAAATATATCTTTTGTCTTTGCTGCTGCACTGTGAATAATTTTTTTGTTTATTTATTACAAAAATGAATTGAATTTATAAAAACAAACAATTTTGATGATAAATCATAAACAGCTTGATTTTTTATTTATCTTAACCTCTTAAGAATTTTTTAATTTTAACTGTAATAGAACTACTATAAATATAATCATTTAGATAAAAATGACATAACACAATGATTGAAAACAGACGAGAAAACAAACAAGATAAATTAAAACTAATTAACAGTATTATTTTAAGGATTACAATTTGTAAACAGTGGTTGCCCGTTTGTTATAACGGTTTAATATCTTATCTATCTAGCTGAGCTTCTGTGTCTTGTATAAATAAGTGCAGTCCTGTATCAGTTCTTCTCATTTCATTTAAATTCTTTATTTCTTATAAAATTTTAAATATTTTAGTTGCTTTATTTATACTGCTATTATTACTTTGATCAGTGAAAATGTAAAAAATAATTTGTTTAATTTAGTTTTTCTAACAGAATTATGGGCTTTTGTATTATTTTAAGGGATTTTTAGTTTAAATATTTAAAAAAAAAATATATATAATAAAGAACAATTGAATTAATAATTGATTTATAATGAATCCTCACCTTTAATTCTAGTGGTGTCTGAATCTTCATTAGGTAAATTATTTTATTTAAAAACAATCTATCCACAACTACTCGTTATAAAGTAGCATTGTCAAGAAAATTCATTTTTAATACATAAGTTCAACATGTGAGTGAAAAGATAAAGTCACTAGGTGGTTATCCTAAGGTGAAAAATAAAGCTATTATAGTTATGACAATATACTTTGTTATTCTGATAGCACGGGCAAGTTAAATAACAAAAACGAGAGGGGAGCCAATTAGATCTTGAGATTTTGGCAGGTAGTAGGTCGGGCCAACAAGGCAAACAAAAATATCACTGGATAACATTAAAATAACTCCCTAGTACCTTTATTTTTTTCCTCACATGTATCAACCAATCTGAGCTGTTGGATTAACAAAACGTAATTGCATATGTATAGGTGGTTATCCTAGGTCCAATAAGAGTTGTAAAAGATAAAAAAATGAGAATTAAAGAAAATATGATAATAAGGTTTGGGAGCCATTAAATGAGAGTTGCAGTGACTGCTAAAAGGTGCAACTATTTCCGGTATTCATGGTTGTTGTGTATTATTATTTATTGGTTTCTAAGGTACTGTTTATTTATGTCCATTTTATATTTTATGTAAAAATATAAATATTTCAGTATTGTTTTGAACAAGCTCAAAAATCCAACCTTTGAAAGAGTTTTTAAAATCGTCTGGTGATGTTTTGAGTCTCGTCGACAATTTTTGCTCATTTGCAGCCATTTGTTTACCCCCCTTTTTCTTTTCTTTTATTTGCCTTTTTTTCTATATACTTAGCTATAACCATTAGACTTTAAATGATTTGTTGGTTTTCTCCGAAGATTTAATAAACCTGCATTTAAAATCCGTATGTGAATATATATATATTTTTTTAATTATGATTACAGTTAAATTAATGTTGGTTGTATTATATTTTTTTTTTTTTTTTTTTTTTTTTTTTTTTTATAGTTTTGATGTTGATTTGATAGGTGGCAAATCTAGAGTATGATTTGTTTTGTTTATATTTGGGCTGGAGATGTTAATATATAGTTTGTTGAACATTGAATGTATTTTTATTTTATAGGCTAAGCCAACTCCGGGCCTGTTAGCTGCCAAGAAAAACGCCATGAAGTCAATTAAAAAACAACCGGAGTTTTCTTTTATCAAAGACATTTACCAGCAGGTCAGTACTTCTACTTATAATACTCTGACATTAAGGTGACACTACATAGCACCAACATTGTGTACTGCAATAAATATTATTAAAATGTAGTTAACTATGTACTAGAATGTTGTGTACTATCTGCGAGCAGCTAACTTATCAAATTAGCACTTTTTAATAGTGCATACATTAAAAAATATACTTTTTACTCTAGTTATCTGTTACTTAGTTATCTGTTTATGAATTTGAGAACTAAAAGAAATTGGACACCATTGAAGTACATTAAATAAAATAAGAGTATATTAACTAGTTAACAAATAATATAACATGTATTTTAATTTAAATCAAATTATAATTATTATTAACAACGGGAGATAGGCGGAGAAAAATAGACTCCAGCTCAGGAACTCGAACCATGGTCCTCTATATTTCCAGTATAGCACTCTAACCAACTTTTGGTTTGGCTCTGGATTCTATTTTTCTCTGTCTATCTCCCGTTGTTAATAATAATTATAATTTGATTTAAATTATAATTTAAACTTTCCGTAGTATGAATACTACCAAAAACTTAAAAAAAGGCCTGAATATGTTCCTCATACGACATATGTCTATTTCTAGTCAAATTAATGGAATTGGCTTAAACACTTTTTGACCCCTTAAAAGGAAGTTGTATACTGAATATATACTATGATCTAAATACTTTTTTTAACGAAGGGGAACTGTGGGAATCTGCTACCAGACGAATGGGGTGAAGCGCACCCCCAGACAGTGTGGGGTTCAGCCTGACGACTGGGACCCACTAAACCCACAAACCCTTTTTTCCAAGGCAGGGCCTAGCACGGAACTGTTTTCACATTACTTCATGCTGGTGCCTAGATCTTAGCCTACACAGGCTCCCTTCCTTTAACTCTTAGGCCCTCTTATTCTGCTGCTTCTTCTTCAGCTGCCTTTTTCTGCCGGAGGATGTTTTCAGCGTAGCAGCTAACAGCCTGCCAGTTTTCTGGATCTTCTATCATTTTTCCGACGATGTTGTCTGGATTAAACATTCCTATTTTCTCTGTCAGTCGGCTTCTTTCTTCCTGTCTCCTTGAGCAGTGGAAGAAGGTGTGCTCGGCGTCATCTTTCTCGTGGCCGCAGTGGAAGCATGATAGAGTGTCCACTTTTCCCATCTTATAAAGGTAGGCACGAAAGCAGCCATGACCTGTCAGCATCTGGGTTAGAAAAAAGTTGGTCTCCCCGTGGTTTCTGTATCTAAATACTTTGTACTGTTTATCTACTATAATCAAGAAATTATATTGATTATATGTTTTGCAGGCACGTGAAGCAAAAGAGATGGTGCTCCAAGAGACCGGCTTTGTATTTGATAATAGAATGACCCAACACGAGTGTATCTGGGATCCACAATATCCTGAGTGTCCTCAGAGACTCACCTCTATTTTTAACAGGTTTGTGTTCAGTTCATCTACATTATACAATCTCTTCTCATTGATACCATAGTTTTAAATTAAAATTGTATACAAATTTCTTGGTTAGTTATTCAAAAATATTACTCTACACCAAAGTGGTCACCCATAAAGTGAAAACTAAAATTAATTTGATTTTTTTGTCTACTAACTAATGTTTGTGATCATGAAAACCCCATTGTCCACCTAATTGGTGAGACATGGCTACTCTTCACCAGTTTGTTTTTCCAAATGCCTATTGCCAGCTTATGTCCCTTAGACAAACTTAGACGACCAAATATTCTTAGAAGACAATAAAATATTAACTTGTACACGAAGTTCTAGCTTGATCTCCTTGACTGTAATGAAGATGGAAGGAAATAGAAAAAAAGATGAATTTGATAATGAAATGAATAAAGGAAAATGGAATTAAAACGGCAATGATATTAAATAATCTAGAAAAATAATTATGTTTTTCAAACCGAATATGTATGATTATGATAAAGTTATATCATAGTGATAAACTAGAATTTAAAAAATGCCATGTTGACCATTTAGTGAAAAAACTTATGAAGTTACTTATTACTTTGTTTTGTTTGGTTGTAGGTGTAAGGAGCTCGGATTGGTTGAGAAATGTCGGCTGGTAGAACCAAGGATGGCTACGGAAGCTGAAGTCCTGACTGTACACACACTACATCATCTTAACTTACTCAAGTCTACCAAGGACTGTCATGATCTAGTCAAACTTGAACACATGTCTTCAAACTACGATTCTGTTTACATACATCCAGTTGGTTTCATTTTATTTTAATTCATCTCATCATGTGACTTGATTTTTTTTTTTTTCTACACTGGAAGCCCATGGCTGGATTTTTTTTATTTAATCCCATTGGGCTTTTACACCTGAAGAAATAGACCATGTAGGTTGGTGCTTTGAACAAACCCTTATCCTTGTATCAAGTCAATACATTGATGCAAGACAACCAGTGGCGTAGCTATCAGGCCGCAGCGCCCGCGGCCGCGGACGGGCGCAGGCTTGTGGGGGGGCGCCAAATCGGAGGAGGAAAAAAGAAAAAAAAAAAAGTAGAATTTGAAAAAGAGAGAAGTGAAAATAGGGGAGGGGGAGGTTAAGATTTCAGTGAAAGGGTTCTATTTAGAATTAAAAATAGAGTAAGAGGCAATAAGGATCTAGCGGTCGGGTCAGAAGTGGTATCAAGAAACACTATTAGCATGGTAATTCGGTTCTTTGTAGGAAGGTGGATATTATGCCAGCAGTACCGGTACCGGGTAACACCAGTAGTAGCAGCTATTCCTGATAAAAGAACCCTTTATCCCGCCTCGCCGCTTTTGTTTTACTTTTTATAAATTAATAAACTCTTGTATGTTTGTGTTATTATGTATTTTTGTGGATAGTGATAATGGATAGATAAGTCCTTGAGAGAAGCAGAGAAAAGAGGGTTGACTGTTATGCCTTTTGTACTATGTACCTGGTTTTTAAATATAGAATATTATTTATTATTATTATTTATTTAACTGTAGGGCGTAGAAAGTAGAGGTGGGGCGAGGGCCGGTCTTACCCGACTCTACCCGATTCTTTCGCTAACTTCTAGTGGGGAGTTTGGGTTTTACAGAATCTAAGCAATAATCCTCGTTTTATCATTCAGTTTGCCTAATTTTTACTTTACTTATTATTTTTAGTGTTATAGGGTTAAATTAAATATTCTTTTTGAACTGAACTCAACTTTAATTTTTATTTTTGATAATTATTAATAATTATAATTAATAATAATTAGAATTGCTAAGGTGATAAAGGTTTTTTTCTAGATATTTACTATTATATTTTGTCCTTTTAGTTTGATATCATTCCTGAAGTTTATAATTTTTTGGTTTAAGATTTTTTATTTATTTTTATTGGTTTTTTATTAAAACTCTCAAGCTATTCATATTAATATTTTTTTGTATGAGTGACAAAAAAAAATTAAGTGGAGGAGAATTCCGCAAAAGAAAAAAAGATAGAGAAGAAGAAATATCTAAATTACCAAAAATAAGTTCTTTTTTTAAACATTCTAACAATGACCAAGACCAAGAAAGTCAAGATTCAGCATCTGTGGCATATACTTCCTCCTCCCATGAGACATCTACTAGTAGTGACCAATTAGAACTTACTATGGTCATGGACATTTCTGAAAAATCGTCAATTAGTACTCAGGTAATTAATTATGTTGATAATTCATTAAATTTAACGGTAAAAGAGACTATTGAATCAGAAATATCTAGCGATCAGTTTTTAGAGAATTTAGTGAATAAAGAATATCCTAGCGACCAAGGGCTCTATGAGCAAAATATTTCAGATGTTGATCTAAAAAAAAAACATTTTAAAATATGGGTCATGTCGACCAAAAAGGCCTTATCCTACGGATGAAAACAATAGATCTTTTTCCAAATATTACTATTCTATTAAAACTAAGGGAGGGATTGAAATTTCACGGACCTGGTTGTGTTATTCAATCATCTTCAATAAGTGTTATTGCGAACCCTGCTGGTTGTTCGCTGATAGGAGTAAAGTAAACCCAGTCGCGTGGATTAATGGTACTAGTGACTGGCAATCTTTGAGCAAAATGATTTAACGTCTTGAAAATTCGTCCCTCCATTTAGAGGCTTGTACCGTTTTTAATTCGTGGAAAAAAGGCCATTATTTTGTAGATGGCAGTTTTGGAGAAACGTGCTTACGCGTCTTTTAAAAATTACCCTTTTTCTTGCACAGCAAAATTTAGCTTTTAGAGGCCATAGGACTGATGATAAGTGCACCATTGAAGGGAACTTTTTGGCTCTAGTTCGGCTATTAGCAGAATCTGATAGTGTGTTGAAAGAGTTATTAGCTAAACCAAAAAACGAAATTACTTATCTTAGTCCCACTATTCAAAACGAACTAATTTCTTTAACATCGCTTCACTTGAAAAATAAACTTTTAGATGAGATAAAAGAAGCTCCTTTTTTTGCAATAATTTTGGATACGACACCTGATGTGACCAAAATAGACCAACTAAGTGTAGTATTTAGGTATGTAACAGTAATAAAAGACTGCATCGGAACACCAGTGGACCTAAAAATTAATGAAACATTTATCGGATTTTTCCCTGTATATGATCATACAGCTTCAGGTCTAAAAAAATTAATTTTAAATCTATTGAAGGAAAACAACATAGACTTAAAAAAATGTAGGGGACAAGCGTATGACGGAGCTCGAGTCATGTCAGGAGCCTACAATGGATTGCAGGCTCAAATAGAAGCTATTGAAGAAAATGCCAAATTCGTTCACTGTGCAGCCCATAATTTAAACTTAGTTTTAAATGATGCAGTTAAAGGAATCCCATCCGTTTCTAATTTCTTTGATCTTCTAGAGAAGCTATTTCTTTTTTTTAGTGTGAGTGTTAAAAGGTGGGCAATGCTAAAAAATTCCCAAGAAATCCCCTCTCGAATACTAAAAAAATTGTGTCCCACTAGGTGGACCTCCAGAGACGAGGCACTAACAGCTCTTCGATATAAATATAAAGATGTACTAAAAGTTCTAACCGAAATAAGTTTAAATTCTAAACATTCCGAAGAAAGGGCAGAAGCTTTGGGGTTAAAATCAAAAATTGAAGATTTCAAATTCATTTTTTTAATTGTAATTTTTTCCAAAATATTTGATTACACGTCGCCTTTAAGTAAATATCTTCAAACAAAATCGATTGATATGAAAGATGCCCAAGAACATATCAAAACAACATGAAGCAATATGAAGCTATTAAGAATATGCGTAATGCCTTTCAAGAGATGAAGAGTTATCTGAAAAACTGGCTAGAACTTGGAATGTAATTTACATTCCAAGTTCTAGCCAGATTTTGACCATTTAGGGTGACAAATAGCATAAAAATGTGTTTTTTTCTTCATTTTACCCCCTTCTTATATGAAACTATGACAAAAGTACACATATCAACATTACTGTTCTCTTAAAGAGCTTTCCAACGATACGCATCTCAAAGGGTTTATTCTATTTTGACTTTTGTACCCCATAACCCTGTCTACCAAATTCAAAGTGGGTACCAAAAAAATCAACCAAATTCTAAACAATTTTTTCTTTGCCAAACTGACGACCTTTTTTTTTTTTTTTTTTTTTTTTTTTTTATAATGGGGCGCATTTTTTTAACTTGCGGGCGGGCGCTATCAGAGCTAGCTACGCCACTGAAGACAACCAAACTTTTCACACATGAGTGAAGTGTTGGTTGGTGAACAATGTCCTCTCAAAATTGTTTTTTTCCTATCATCAATTTTTATCAAACTACCATGAGAGTGTTGAACATGGTTTTACTGGCCAACACCTCCTGGTGTTAACTCTTTTTCAAGAACCTCCCCATTTGTTTAAGCACTGCTGAGGATATTGAGTGGGAGGCCCGGTCTGAGAATTGAACTCAGATTTGTGTGGCCACCCTCCCAAGTGGTGACCACTCCCTACTCCCTATGCTCCTTAACTTTAATGATTGGAGATTAAGCACTCTCTTAAATATGCTACCCAAATCCCTGTAACAAAATGAAGAATTGTTATCAATACTTGTTTTTATCAGTACACTGATTCTGATTACTAAGCATGTCGCATGCAGGTGATAAGAAGAATGTCAAATTTCACCTGAGTAAGGATGGGCAGTAGCAATAATACTATAGTGACTGATAATGTCACTACCCCTCTCAGGTGGGAGGAGGCACAGGAGGCCAGTGTGGCTGGTTCTGACTCAAAACCAGTGAAATAGTGGCCTAGAGGGCCACTAGGGGTACGCCACACTTTACCCTCCACCACTTGCCAGTGATTCTTGTGGTTTGCTATTAGGACAACCCTACAACCTAGAAACACTGTCCTTCAGCTAAAAGGTCTAATGCAAAACTATGTGCATCCATCCTCAGTGACATGTTAACTAATCAATAGGATGTTTTATTTATTTGTTTTTTTTTAATTTCCAATCTTAGTTTCCAAGTTTTGTAGAAATATAATTATCTTCTCCCTATATTTTATTATTGATTAAATTCATTTAGAATTTCTCTTTTTTTTATGTTTAGTCAACATATGAATGCAGTCTACTAGCAGCTGGGTGTACACTTCAGCTTGTTGATGAAATATGCAACAAAAAAATACAGAATGGAATGGCTTTAATAAGGTAATATGATTTTTAAAAAAAGAAATAAAATATTGTTATTATTGTAACATTGAATGACCTTGTTTAATTTTTATTATAGTAGAGTAATAAAGTATTATTATCAATCAGGCAAAACTTACGTTTTATAAATGCTATCAATCTACCATTATATTTAAATTTATTTTTGATGAATATAATTTCTGTTTTTATTATTTTCTACAATCATATAAAAAAAGGTGTGCGTTTGACTTGTTGAAATAATTTGGTTGTATATATAATTTATATATATAAAATTCAAATACCACTCACTGACACGCACATAACGATATCTCTGGAACCAGTTTACCCAGATAACAGGTCCATGAAATTTTGTAGGTAGGTTCCTTTTTTCCCCCTAGGTGTGCGCTAAGAAATATTTTTATCTATGAATTGCATTGTAAGTGAACTTTACATTGCTAATAACAGGGAGGGAAGTGTTACTTCCCTCCCTTGGGAGTAAAAATAATCATACCAACTTAAAAGGAATTTTTTAGGTAAATTTTGAGTATTATGTTGGTAGTAATGTTTTTTTTAGCTGTTTTGTTTACTAATGTTTCGGAAAGGTTACTTTAGGTTATCATACAAAGTCTTTAAATTACAAAAACAAACTAAACATAATTAAATTAAAAACGTATATTTAGTATAAAAATTGTTATTTTAATAAATCAAGTAACTAAATATCAGTTTAAGGTGTTTAATTACGTGAATTTGTAGGTAAAACTTTTATACCTACAAACTTAATTGCTATTACCCATGGTGCACTAGTCGTAGATAAAATTTAATACGCAACATGGATTGAAGTATTTCTGCTCTCGGGATTATCTCCCTCGGCAAGCCTCGAGAGTTAATACTACAGTTATCTCCCTCGGCCAAAGGCCTCGGGAGCTAATGTAACCTCGAGCAGGAAAACATACTTCTCTCCATTGTTGCGTAAATAACTATTACAATCTGCCTTCTTGATTCAAGATGGTTGCCATTTTTATACAAAATTTGACTAGATGATTTCTGCAGAACCAATTGTACTTGAACCTTGAAATTTGGAAGTTAGCTTTCTTTGAGATTAAGAAATTTCGATTTTATAATTGGCCATTAAATATAACACTCAGTAGTGAATTACGGGAATCCAGCTAGTATATTATATAATAGTTATATGTATGTGTATATCGTTGCTTGTGGGAAAAGATCAGCTATGTGTAAGTATTGAAATTTTACAGTGAACCAAAAGAAAGTTTAAATTGTGATAAATATTTATAATTTTTTAGTTATATTTATCACATTGGGGACATAGTTTGATAAGAATCATACAAAACATTATTTTTTGCTAACATTTACACATAGAAGGTATTTCCCACAACCGATAATATGTATTATAGATTTTATTTGTTTATGTTTGTAGGCCTCCAGGTCACCATGCTATGGTAGGAGAATATAACGGGTACTGTTTCTTGAACAATGTGGCACTTGGAGCTAAACGAGCTATTGCTCTAGGTATGAAGAGAGTTCTCATTGTAGACTGGGATATTCACCATGGCCAAGGCACACAGTCTATTTTCTACAATGACCCAAGGTTTATGAACAAACTATATATTTATATTAACTATCTATAAATAAACTAAATCTAGTAATTACTTCTGTCATCATCATGAAAGTGGTTGTTAATCTTCGTGAAATCGATGTAAGCCCTGATTTTCCTTATTAGGTTTTTTTTTTTATTCTGACCAGCACTTATTTACTTGATTACCACTCAAAATTACTTAAATGTTTAAATATTCCTTTGTTTTAATAGTTAATTAGATTGTGATAGTATCACCTTTACATACAGCAGCGTGATGTTCCTTTGTCTAATGTTCTTTGGACTAAACATCCATTTGTCTTAATAGTTATTTAGAAAAAGGAATCCCTTAATAGTGGTTCTGTAAACAAATATAGGGTGGGTAATTAATTAAATGTTTGCCATATGGGACCTAATTTAGTCAAGTAAATCAATACTCACTTACAATCAGACTGAATAAGTCAAAAGGAATATCCTTGGCTAGTTTAATTCTTACCTTTGTAACCACAAGGTCTAATTCATCATCTCTAGATGATTTGTAGTTCACTCTTTTTTAGTTAGGTTTTCTAGTACTTATTGTAATATGTGTAATACCAACTACGCCATAGTAATTTTAAAAACACTAGAAGTAGTAATAAACACTTTTAGAAGTAGAAGTAATTCCTAGCACTAGGCAGGAATTAGTTGGAACCTAGTTAGGCCAAATTAACACCCTTTTTACTATCTCCGTGTTAGAGAGTTGCAGCCACTCATACCAATGTACTGTTGAAGTGAGTATGGTATGATCATTAGTGAGCCAGTTAAATGAGAAGACAAGACCAGGGCTTGACGTCCTACACATAACACTCTACCTCCCTCAAATTGCTGGTACAAATCAGAAGGGTTCCCTAAAAATCCTTTGTAGAGTTAGTTCCCTAGAATCCTGTGTAGGTTCCCTTGACCTTATTCCGCTTTTGATTCATGGATGCAAATCAGAGCATCTTGGTACATGATCAATCCCACAACCTCTTGGTGCCCTAGATTTATTGATGGCCAGGCAGTCATCCCAGTGTTTAAAGCCACATGACCATGTTGGCTAACTAAAACACACTAAATCAAATAACAACTCCTAATATAACTTGTGATTTTAGAAGATATCAAACAAGGCAACTTAAGTTAAAGTAAAGATTTGAAAATAAAAAAAAACATGGAATGAATATTTTATTTTCTGTTATTGTTTTAGAGTGCTATACTTTTCAATTCATCGTTATGACCATGGTGAATTCTGGCCCAACTTGAGAGCGAGTGAATTTGATCAGACAGGAACAGGCCACGGTGCCGGGTATAACATGAATGTTCCTCTCAACAAGACAGCAATGTCAGACGCTGACTACCTTACTGTTTTCCATCAGGTCCTCATGAAGGTTGCTTACGAGGTATTTGATTCTATCTAAAGTCTCTTTGCAGTATGGGTAAAGGGGGAAGAAGACCTTTAGAAAGAAAGTGAAGACTGTTAGAGTATTTTTTTAAAGGCCACACATATGTATATTAAGTGCTATGTGGAAAATCCACTCCCAATTTCTAGTTTGATCCATCTACCTTAACTTTTATCATAATGTTTGAATGATAAGCTCACTAACTATGAATTGAGCAGTATATAGTATATATCCAATATTTATACTATGCAGCTGACGGGGTAACGCACTAACTCCAGTCTTACCGTATATTATTGTTGTGTAAGGCCTTTGATAGCCTTGATCAGCCTTTGGTCTTTAAGAGCTGTGGCAATTCATTACAGTATTCAAGAACAATAATTAATAAAAGCTCCTTATTGAAGAGATTGAAATTACGATAAGTTTTATCAATGGCTTTAAGCTGACACTTTTGTTTTCAATGCTTCTCTTGTCTACTTATGCAGTATTTTGGCTCATTAGGTCATTCTCAAGCCGACTAACTAGAACCTTATATAGTGGTAGTTTTAAAAATTCTTATATTTGAACCATACTGATTCTCATAATTTTCCCCCTGAATTTAGGTAATGTTGATTTCAAGATGAGAATTAATTTTTGGCACTCCAATTTTATGGCCTACTATTTCAGGGAGAAAATAAAAGCCTTTTGGTCTGAGGGCATCTAGTGACATTTTTGCCTAGTTGGCCTGACCTAGATGTCAAAATCTCGAGCTGCTGATTCCCCACCTCAGTTTTTAGATTTTCCCCCCACTATCAAAAATCAATTCTCTTCTTGATGATTACTTATTTTCTGTTATTAAGTTATTAATTTTTTTGTTATTAAGCTATTATCAATTCTCGTATTATCACAGTGTTTAAGTTTATCAAAATAGTAAATCTTTTTAATTCCTTAATAGGCCCAACTACTCAATTATTGTGAACTGCCAGCAACAATTTATGTATTTCATCAAATTTTTTCATTTATCAGGCCTTTTGGCTTGTGTAATTTTAAAGAGGTGTAGCTTACTTATGTCCAGTTTATTAATGTAACCTCATATATTGTCATATAATTATAAATTGGCTTGTTTTGACAATATCAAAAAATCAAAAGTATGTTTACTTCATTGGCTCATCAAATTTATTTAAATTTAAAGAATTTTTTTTTGACAAATCGTCATTTAATATTTTTACTCAAAATATTTTATGCATGATTTTATTTTATTATTGTTATTATATCTTTATTTCTCAAAAATGTCTATATTTTATTATCTGATCATTAGCAAATAATACATTTTAAGCGGGTTTCAAACCGTAAAGACAGGGGACAGAAGTTAAGAGACAAAAGACCTTTCCAACTAGTGAAGCATGAGCTCTCTTTGGTGTGAAAACAATATTAGTTTTTAATAATTATCTAAGAAAGTGCCTAACTTTAAGTGCGCTGGAGCAATTGTGAGTAAGGATGGCAAAATTATTGTGATTGTCGAATCAAGATAGGGTCCAAGAATGGCTAATTAAAAACTGCCAAAACAAAGTTGCGAGGGATGGAGAACCAGGGGAAGAAGAATCACATCCACTCTGGCCGAAAGGAGATTGTCTATACAACGTGCTAGGGCACAAGCCCCCAATAGAGATATGTAGAAGTCCTTTGGACCCTAATCTACACCAAATGGTAAAAGAGAACTCAACTTAGTAAGACTAATCAAGTACATGGGGCGAGTTGACAAGCTACAAGCCGGCGAGTGCACTAGTTGTCGTGCCACACAAAACTTTCCACAGCTTTTCAGTCACTTTGCTCAGTAGCTAAGTAGCTAGCATGTAGAAACCACGTGGTGCTGTGACTTTTTCCTGTTTGTGTTGTAAAAAGCTGGCCAGTGGCTTGTAAAGTGGCCGGCAGATTAACTTTTTCCAGAGCTTTTTTAGTAGCAGCTAATGGAGGGAGTGCATAGAGTGCACTGGGCTAGTTTACGAGCTGCTTGTATAAAAGCCGGATTGTAGCTTGTAAACTCGCCCCGTGTACTTGAGGCTTAATGAATCTCCTATTCCTTCCCTCTGTCTTTTCAGTTTGAAATCTGTCTTAAACTGATAATTTGCTTCTTTCAATTACTAACTTCATGTCATTTATATATTTTCAATTATGATGTAAATAATAGAAGTATTATATATCTGTGACTTGGTGCTAAACGGGTAATATCTCATTTTGGCAAAAGTGAATTTTTTTTTGGACTAAAGTCATTCCATTTGTTTTGATTTGAAATGATATTTGCCTACTGTGAACCACTATTATCCAGACAGTGAACATCCTTTTAGACCATAATCTTTATCCTTTATTTACAACTCTTTAAAATTTTGTATCAATGCTGCTGATTTACTCTTAAATTTAATAGTATTTATGATATTTGTCCTCCTTTATGCTCTAAGACTTTAAGCCACAGATATAAATATTTTTAACATTTACATGAAGTGTCTTGTCAGTGTTATGTATGGTGTTTTGTTGTGTTTAGTTTCAGCCTGAGATGGTTATAGTGTCAGCAGGTTATGATGCTGCCATAGGGTGTCCTGAGGTACATCTATGCTTAACAATTTTACAGATGTTTGCTGTGAACATGCTAAAACATTGTTTGTTTGACAAAATTTAAATGTTTCAAAACATTTTGTTAAGTTTTCTTTTTTTTTACTATCTCATACAGAAAGTATTGTGATAGCTCAAAAAATTGAGTTTGATGGATTTATATGTCTTAGGGAGCCTAAGCCCAAATAAGGGGTACTTATTTGTACTATAATCGTAGTTTTTTCTTACACCTAAAAAAATCGAAGAAATCCTAAAAATATAATAAGGTGTTCATAAACTTAATGTTAATAATTTAATTATAAATGTTTACAACTATTTCCTGATTTTATTTTATTTATGGAAACAATCGATCAAGAGAAAACATTTTACATAACTAATTTATCAAGAATCAAGTTTAACATTTTCACAGCAAACGTTCTGTTATTTTTAATCGTAGATCTAATTTTATATTTTTTTGTTTTGTTTATTTAATTCCTCGTAGTTCCAGCCAGAAATTGTTCTAGTGTCTGCAGGCTTTGATTCAGCTATAGGTGACACTAAGGTATCTTTTAATTATGTTTTAACTTGGGAAGATTTGAACTAAGTTGACATTTATATATAGATAAAAAAAAAAAAAAAATCATTATTTGAGTAAATTAATTGTAGAAAATGTGATCAGTTAATTGTCAAAGTGATGTAATATTGACACATCAACTATTAAATATTTAGTATTGACTAGTTTTCTTTTCATCATGCCGTCAAGATTTATTTATGAAGTAATAAATCTAAATCTTTTAGAAGAGGACTCCTTTGGTAAATCTTATCTTGATGAGTTAAACTCATTGTAAGATAGGCTCAAAATATTGGGTTTTGATGTAAAAATCTTGATCTTGATTACTACTTAATCACCTGTAAATCAGAGCTTCGTGTACCGGGATCGAACCCACAACCTTGTTTATCACCCTGTATCACCCTCCATTTATTGGTAGCCGAACAGACTACCAATAAATAAGTATATTTATGGTAATTAATAATTTGTATGTATTTAGGGTGAGATGGAGGTGACTCCAGCTTGCTACGCCCACATGATATCTTGTCTGATGTCATTGGCATGCGGTAGAGTTGCTGTCATTCTTGAGGTTTGCAAAATTAATAATGATTTATTTTATTCAAATTATTTATTAATTATTATTCAGTAATTGTATTTTAGTACAAGTTTCTCTATAATATTATGAATGAATGTGAAGCTACTCATAGTGTTACTTGTGTTAAGGAATATATTTTTAGAACAATAATTTATTAATAATAAATGTAAATACATAATAGGTTTGTTCCAACCACACTTCAAACTAGTTCCAAACTGTACGATACATGCGCATTAGCAAAAAAACATTCAAGTGTGGTCCGATGCCCATGCGTCGGACAGTTTCAAACCAGTTTGAAGTGTGGTTGGAACAAACCTAATATATCATTAAGGATAGCTCTAATTTAATTTAACACATCCGTTTTATTTATTTATATATCCTAATTCAGCTAATTGTTGTTTCTATTCAATTTGAGTAGAACAGCTAAGAAAATTGGTCTGTATTTTTTTTTTTTTTAAAAAAAGGTTTTTTTTTTGTAGAGAAGATACTCATTTACTTCATTAGCCCCATGGATAGGTAGCAAAGTAAATTAGTTGTGATAAAAAGTTTAATTGGTGAATAATATTACTTAGAGTAATTAACTATTAAGACTAGGTAGTTTTATACGTTAAAATAATTTTGGTTGGCCAACCATGTAAATGAGTGCCCAAGAAATGGCTATTATCAGAAACTAAATAACGAAATTCTTAATTAATGTTTTTCTATTAAAAAATGGTTTGTTATAAAGTAAATTTTGTTTTTTTTTAGGGTGGCTACTGTTTAAAATCATTATCTGAAGGAGCTGCACTGACATTGAGAGCTCTTCTGGGAGAGCCTTGTCCCTCTTTGGGCCCACTTCCACCTCCTTGTACCAGGTTAATAATGATATTAATTGAAGTGAAAGAGAAAAATGCCAAATATTGTGGATCACATTGTACCTATAACTGTAGAGAAATAGCTAGACTACTCCAGCTCAGTGTGTTTTACTGTAGAGAAATTCACTAAACCTGGGGCAATCGTAGAACTAATTAATAGATTAGTCTAAGGTGTAAACTCGTGGTAGGTGTTTCCAGATAGAGTGAACTTACAAGAAGCACTTTTTAACTAATAGTTTTGAACTAATTGTGTTGGGCTGCAAATGCATAAAAGTTGTGCTGCTTGCCCTAAAAAGGGGAGGGAATAAAAGTGATCAAAGTTATTGTGGGAGTAGAGCAGCTCTTTTTTATTTCTTCATCTCATTGTCACGTAGGTCTTCCTCTGCTTTCCCCATGGTACCAATTAATAAGTTTCTTGGTTCATCTTCCATTTGTAGTTCTTGAAATATGTCCAGCCCATTTCCATTTTCTCTTTAGCATTAGGTCTCCTATATCATCCATTCCCAATTCTTTTCTAATCCAAGAATTTGATTTCTTAGCTCTTCTATTAACACCAATCATGCTTCTCACCATAATTCTTTGGCAAACTCTCATTCTCTGGATGATCTTCCTAGTCATAGTCCAGGTTTCAACTCCATATAATAATACAGACACATACATTCCTTAATTTGTGTTTTGTATCCATCTTCACTTAGCTTTTAAAAATCTATATATATTTACTACAACTCCTCCAGGGGGAGGCCTGTGAGTGTAATAATGTATTTAAATATTTGATTAAGGAATTAATTAGCATTGAATGTTACAGCATGGAAGAGACAGTTCTGAATGTGATAAGTGTCCAGAGGAAGAAGTGGAAATTCCTCAACGCATTGGCTGAGTTCAAATGTTCTGGAGAGGCTGGTGAAACACCTCAAGCAATTGTCGATGATGAAGAACAGATGTGGAACTACGGCCAAGTGCAGCGCTTCCACACACCTGTTCCAAGGTGATTAAGAATGGAGTTCTAGGTCTTGGGTTGGTCACCGTGTCATGGTGGATCATGTTTTTGACGATTGAATATAAAAAAAACGTTGTTTTTTAATCTCCTTAACAAATAATAAACAATTTTTCCTGTTATATTATAACATAGGAATAAATAAATAAAACACCTGTTAGAAGTAGGAGAATTGCTGCTACACCAGTGTAATTTCATTATTTTTTTTTTATGTGTTGGAGTAAATCTAAACAAGGGGACAAATGTAACCCAAATTCATGTTTTCATTTATTTGTTTACAGATACGATTTTAAAAATAAGAGCGACAGTAGTGAAAGATTTGAGACTCGGGACTGTTATCCTGTTCAATCAAATGTACAAAAACAAGACTACAGTGCTAGAATAGACAAACTAATAGCATGTAAGTACTCACGTCTTTTCTTGTAACCTTCTAAATTTAAAATGGTTTGAATAAGAGACATTGTCCTCAATTTTTTTTCAAGAGAACCATAATCAACTTTGACTTCTAGTGGTTGTTTATATCAGTAAATAACCTCATGTTATCTCCAGTAGTGTATTTAAAGAAACTACTCTTATTTTTTCTACTTACAGATTTAGGTATTTGTTTGTTTCAGGTACAAAGCTATTTTCAGCGCCTCACAAAGTCTGTTTAGTTTATGATTCAAAAATGATGGACCACAAAAATTCTTTTGAAACGTAAGCATAATATGTTTTCTCATTTTTAAAATAAAACATCTATAAAATTGAAGTGTTCACCTAATTTTTGAAAATTAAAATTACAAACTTATGATGTATGAGATTTTGCCGCACTTAGAATTTATCAAAATAATAAATCCATACAACTCAGACAAGCTAAATAATTCTTTGGATGCTTTGTATCTTTCATTTCTGCCAGAATTTTGGTAATTGGTTAGATTTTTCCTGGTTTAGCCTTTTATATGGTTTTATCTATTAGAGGTCGACCAAGAAGTCATGAACATGGTAGAAACTGAAAGCTTAGCTTCAATTAAAGTCGGAACTTCCGAGTATTGCCGAAGTCCGTATAGTCGGGTGCTATTCTAGTTTGTATGGCATGCTCAGTTATGTAGAATCTCACGAATAACAACAGGAAGGTTTCCAATCTGTTAGGTTTCCTGTTTTGTTTGTTTTTATACGGTACGAGTTATAGTTACAGCTGTCCTAAACGATTTTTGTACGATACACAAATCCACGGGATGATGCAAATACAAAGGACGCTACAAATAACGGCGTTGGAAATCAAAAGTAACAAATCAAACTCAGAAATAAAGAGGAATAATCAATAAATAATAATATAAAGATATTATCGTATAGTAGAAGTGATTTCTTATCAGGTACAGTGTTGCCTGTAGCAAAAAATATAGAAGTTAAAAAATAAAATGATTAATAACCAAAGAACAACACTGTGTTTTTTGACAGTGTTCTATTTTATTAAAAACTGACTGTCCATGACGACACTAGCGCACTCCTCAGATTTCCATGACTTCTTAGTCGACCTTTAGTACATTTTAAACTCTGCATTGAAATACTTTTTTATTGATATTATAATTTCATTTTTTCCAGACACCACATAGAAAAGCCTCAGAGAATCGCTTCTATTTTTAAAATGCATGAAGATTACGATCTTATTAAAAGACTACATATTCTTGAGGTAAATTTTAAACAATTAATTATACTTATAAGGAAATAAATACATTATTTTTAACTAGGAAGTTGTTGGTTGTAGTTTTGCATTGTTGAGTAGTTGGGTTTATTAGGAGTTAAAATGAATTACTTTTAAATTTTACTTTTTTTTGAGTCATTCTAAATTTTAATTGGCACAGTGCTTAACATTTATACAATAGACATAGCTTCATAATGATTAAGGGGATAGAGAAATTAACGAAATGTTGAGGGTGAAATTTCTATAATTCTATACTTCTTATTAAAATAATTTTATAAACAAACAAGTCCAGTGAGTGAGAAAGAGAAGAGAGGGAGATACTTCTCTTTCCCTCTTAGATAGCTCATTAGGTGGCCACACACGTAGGGGATTTCCAAACGATCTATCCCGCCGTCCGGATATGTCATTCCTCTCCCGCCGATTTGGCCTGCCGCAGATCTGACCGGTTAATGCCCACAAACGTAAACATGTCATGTGTCACTTTTCTACATATCTGATGTGCCAAGGGACAATTCGCTTAGTTAATGGCAAAATATGTCATATTTTAACGTGACGGATATGCGGGTGAGATATTTTATAGTCTAATAAAATCCTGATGAGAGTTCTTTTATAAAAAGATGTTTGAAGCAAATAAAATATATATAATAAAAAAATTGGTAAGGCGTGTAGTCTCACGTAAAAATTGTTTCGTTGGTGTTGTGAACAAAAATTAGTAAGGGGAGGGGGGGGGGAATTATTAATTTTTTTGACAAAATGGCGGGGAAAATGAAATATTTCCAACAAGTGTTATATATTTTTGTAATCTAATCTTCAATACCTTTCATTTGATACCCCAATCAAAATTTTAAAAAAATATTTTTTTGCGAGTGACATGAATTAGTCGCCATCTTGGATTTCCAGTAAATCAGATCGAGTTGCTAATCTTATTTTTTCTTTGGCCCAGCAGACCGCACATTTTGCATATTTTTCTATATTATTAGTGACAGCGGAAGTACGATTTTAGGGGGGGGGGGTACACGAAAAATTTCGATGTTTTTTTGACAAAATGGCGCCGAAAATTAAACGCTAACCCTAAGTGGTATATATATTTGTAATCTACTCTTCAATACCTTTCATTTGATACTCCACTCAAAATTAAAAAAAAAAAAAAAAAAATTCTGGTGATGTGAATTATCCGCCATTTTGAATTTGAATAGCTGATTTTGAGTTCTCTATATTTTTCCTGTGTGCGCGTCAAAACGATCTGTAACTGGTAAGTTTCACGATTTTATCTCTTTTGGTTCAAAAGTTATTGGAACCGTACAGAGTGACAGACAGACAGGCAGACACAGGAACAAAACTATAAGGGTTTCTTTATTTGGTTTTACCAACGAAACCCTAAAAAAGAAAAAAAAGTGGCACGTTAGGGTTTAGGTTTGCTGGAGATGGTGAAAAAGAACAAAAATATATAAAAATGGATTCAAAATTGGGTTCAGGAGGGAACAAAATCTGGGCTTTTCTTCGAGAACTTCACCGAGAAAACGAAATAAGTGATTTTAAAAATTCAGAACCGTACTACTCGACTACTTACTCTAGCAACCATAAGCCGTAACAGTCCGTTTGTCCCTGTTGTAACAGATAGTTTGTCTTTTTTCTTCTCTTTGGAAAATGAAAAATGCAAAATTATTCGAGTTAATGAGAGAGCATCCTAATACGTAAATTATTTATTTTATGCTTTTACAAGCCATTATTGTTTAATTAGTTTAATTTTCTCCCCGTTTTTTAATCTGTCAAAATTGGTTCGATTTTTTACAGTTAAAATTAATGTGGGACTTATCTGTGGGTTACTTTCGACAAGCTATAAAAGTTTCAGGCAAATCAGATGAATACTTTTGAATATATAGGAGTAAATAAATAAAAAACAGTAAACAAATGTGTGCCCTGAAGAGTTATAACAACTAATATTACTCTTTTATCGGAAAGATGCAAAACAATTTACTAACTATGTCCTATTAAAAAAAAACTATAACTACAGATAATACTCTTCCCTGAGAAATAAATGTCTAATAATGTACAAAATTGCCGATAAAGGGTAAAGCCGAGACAAACTGTTCCGAAAAAAACGAACTATATTTAATGACTGCGATATTTAATGATTAATGAATAATAAAAGAGATAACTTTATTTCGTTTTTCTTGGGAGAAACTTGACAACTTTTTAAAATAATTTTCCTAATAAAGTGAAGTTTAGTTGTTTTTTTTTTAGTTGTTACTTTTTTCTTCGGGATGTGCGAATATGTATATAAATTTAAGAGAAAAAATGATTTATTCTATTTTGAAAGTAGGACGTAGGTATATTAATAATTATTATTAAAAAGTTAATTTGAGTTTTGGCCCAAATTTTTCTGCTAGGCTGATAGGCAGATTCACTTTTCCACAAGATCATCTTATTATTTCACTTTCAATGAGAGAATTGATAAATAGTTAAAAGCAAAAAATGTTTAAGCACACCAGGAACCCTCAATAAATTTATCTGTATGAGAATGTTTTAAAATCCCTCCATGTCTCTCGACGAGTACATCGAGGACTAGGTTACTTCTCTTGTAGCTGCTGCAGCAGTACACATTTTTCAAAAAGATCTTCTTCAAAAAGTGACGATATTTTTTATTTTTCCTCCTTAACGTTACCGAAGCTACTGGAAACAGATTTAAGTATAACAGAGTATCAGGATTGAAAGTTGAAGAAAAGACTCTAGCCGCGATAGTCATCGCATTGACCACCTTGAGTCTATTCTAAAGGCATTTCTGTAATTTTTAATTTTTCCTTAAACGTTTTTAAGGTTTATTTTAAATAAAAAATTGTCAAACATTTTCCAATAACATGTTTTTTTTTTGTTTTTTTTTGTTTTTTTTCAGTAAATCTTTTACGAATAAATTTTAATTAAGAAAAACAAACAAACTTTAAAAAGTTTTCCCGTGTCAAAACTGTCAAGATGCCTGATTGTTCTCGGATCCATCCCGTCGGTCGGCACTAACGTAACGATAAGGAGTGAGGGATTTGATCGGTGAGGGATTTTACCTGCCAAATCTTTTAAAAATCCCCTTCATGTGTGCCTTCCTAATAATTTTTTTGAACAGTTCATTGGTTTTTGTTTTTATTATTAGTTCTCATTGCTTTTTTAGGGTATGCTTCTAATTAACTCAAGGCATTATATGTTTGTGAAAAAGGAATATTTTTAATATTCCTTAGTGGAAATTATATCCACTTAATTAATGTATTTTATTTCATAAGGAATGTTATATTAACTTGTTTCAGAGTCGAGTGGCAAAGGAGAAAGAACTGTTACGTGCTCACAGCAAGAATCACCTGAGTGAAATGAAGAATCTATCTAAACTTAATAAACAAGAGCTAGACAAGAAGAAGGCTTTCTTTCAATCTGTCTACTTTCATGAGGAAACCTTCAATGCTGCTAGTCTAGCTGCCGGCTGTCTTTTGCAGGTACAAATGACTCTTTTATAGAAATAACTTTCGCATGATTTATATTTCTAAGAGCATTTTTTATGGCTCCCCTCCCTCCTCAGGGGACCTTAAAGATAAAGTCCGAAGAGTATGACCTCATATTATTTAGGGTTGGGATATCGAAAGAAATTATCGATATTTCCGATATATCGAAAACCTACCGACTACCCCAGTTTTCCCAGGTGATGAGCAAAAAAAAGCTCTCCAGGGAGCTTTTTTCATGGTATTGAGGGGTGTAACAGACCTATTACAGGTCTATTCGATATTTTCTACAAATATCGATATTGCCGATATATCGAAAGATCAATATCGATATGAAATATCGATATTTTTAAGTCCGATATATCGATATTTTCGATATATCGATATCGAAGCCCCAACCCTAATATTATTCTGGTCTAAGGTACTAACCAGGTTTAAGAGACCTTCTTCTCTAAGTAATCTGACAGACCCAAAAAAGTGAGTACCTAGCTTAGAGGCTGAACCAAGCTAAGTTCTTCAGTAGGCAAAATGGCTTAGCCAAAGGTATCACACCTTCTGACAAGTTAGTGCAGGACAGCCTATAAGGGTAAGTGTCCATCTGAGACTTTTTAGTATGGAGACTCGCTCTCGAGATTGAAATCGCTAGTGGACATGGGGCTGAGACTAGACTCGGAGACTCGCCGACTCTCCGAGACTCGAGAGAGGCTGACGTTGCTCTCAAGTGAATAAGGTTCTGAGACTAATCTCGAGACTCGCTCTCGAGATTTAGTCTCAGATGGACACTTACCCTAAGGTGAGAAGGGGTTTCATTCTCTTCCAGGTAGGTGTAACAGTGTTCAGTTAGAACATATTTCTAATGTTTTATGGGAGAAAGAAATGATCAGGTAAGATACTGAAATAGTTCCCAGATCATTATTTGAGATTATTAGAATTGTAACTTTTATTAACATAGTTAATCTCTTGACTAAGAGATGGCAGCACCATCGCTAACGTTTTGCTGTGAACAATGATAAAGTAATATTATTATTATTATTATTAGATAAAGTGCGCACCATGTTTGTGGATACCAATCTGCCAAAAAGTTTATGGTCAGAAGCAGTGTGCTGTGCGGCTTATCAGCTGAACAGGTCACCTACACATAATAATAATATAATAATAATAATAATAAATCAGTGGTAATCCTCGTTCAAGGCCATCACTACGTCAAAAGAGATTTTAAACTAAAAGTTATAGTCTAAGTACTCTTGAACCGAGTAAAAAGCTTTACTTAATAGAAGTTCCTTGACTTGTGTCTTGAAATTATCTGGTGGAAGATTAACTATTCCTATGTCTAGCTTATTTATGAGCTTGATGGATTGATGGTGCGGTGATAGTGTTGTCAGATGGAGACGATGAGCTGGTATATTGATTCTATTTGCATTTCTGGTTGGATAAGTATGACTCTTCTGAATTAGTTGCTGGTAGTAAGGTTGGATTGTAGTTAGCAGATTTAATATGTATATGGATGGAAGAGTAAGGATTTTATGTTTGATGAACAGCGGCTTGCAGGTCTCATTCCATTTTTCACTAAAGACGATCCTCAAAGCTTTCTTTTGACAGATAAAAATGTCATTACTGTGCGGAGAAGACCCCCACTCAGATATACAATACGACAGTCTAGAGTGAAACATATTTCTAATGTACATACACTTAACGGCCAGGTACCAGCTGAAATGTTTCACGGAAAGTATACTTTAAATAGATTAAAAATCTTTGGTTCTAAAGTGTGGTATTATAATCTACCTAAATGTAGTAAACTTGAGCCAAGAGGAAAAGAAGCCAGGATGGTAGGTTACTCTGGTGCAGGCTATCGATTGTGGAACCCCCTGACTAATGAAGTTTTAATCTCGAGAGATGTTACGTTTGATGAAAGAGACTTTAAATTTGAAAACAAGGAAGCTGAAAATTATGTACTTGAAGAAGAACCGGTTAAAGACCTCAATGAACCTGAAGAAGATGTAAATACTAATCCAGAAGAGGTGGAAGAGGAAGAAGAATCTGCAACGGATCCAACACCCACAACAGTGAATAAAAGACAAATTAAAAAACCTGAATATCTTAAAGATTATGAAGTATATTCAGCATATTGTCTTCTTGCTGATTCACAAGATCCTAAATGCTATAAAGAAGCAGTAAGAAACGGAAAAATATGGAAAAAAGCCATTCAAACCGAACTGGAAGCACTAAATAGATTTAATACATGGACAGAGACAACTTTACCTCCTAATGAAAAGGCAATAGAAACCAAGTGGGTGTTCAGGACGAAACAAGATGGCACTAAGAAAGCCAGGCTTGTTGTAAAAGGATATCAAGAAGAATCACATGCAAGCTTATATGCGCCAGTGGCAAAAATGCCAACAATCAGAATGTTTCTTAGTCATGCTGTGAACAATGATTTGGAAATTAGGCAGCTAGATGTTCCTAGTGCATTTTTAAATGGTAAGTTAAAAACAGACATATATATTAAATGTCCTGAGGGTGTCAATCTAGAAGAAGATAAGGTATTAAAACTTAATAAAGCATTATACGGACTTAAGGAAGCTCCACGCCTGTGGAACGAGTGCTTTGATCAGTTTGCTACTCAAAATGGTTTAGAGCGGTCTAAAAATGATGTATGTCTGTATACTGGTAACAAATTATATCTAATTCTGTGGGTTGATGATATTCTGCTCATGGGCGACCCCAACAAAGTTGAAGATTTTGTAAGGAAACTGAAAACAGCTTTCAATACTAAGGACTTTAAGACCCTAAACTGTTTCTTGGGAACGACAGTGATAAGAGATAAAAATAAAATTCAGTTAAGAATTTAATTAGAAAAATTGTTGATCGCTTTAAAATGACAGATGGCAAATCTACTGTCATACCTATGGAAGTTGGATGTCACATTGCTGATAGTGATCCTGTAATAGACACCGTACCCTACAGAGAAGTGATAGGAAGCTTGACATATCTAGCCACCATATCAAGGCCTGATATATGTTATGCTACTTCCTATTTAGGACGATTCCTAGATAAGCCAACTCAAGCAGCTTGGAACGCAGCTAAAAGGGTTATCAGGTTTCATATAAAAGGCACTGAGGACATGACTTTTACTTTATCTAAAAATAAATCAGATCTCTGTTTAAGTGGCTATGCCGATGCTGATTGGGCATCCGATAAAAATAACCGTAAAAGTGTTAGCGGTATGGCAATCTTCTATAAAGGAAATTTAATATCTTGGGGCTCTAAAAAGCAGCAGACCGTTGCTTTAAGTACTGCCGAGAGCGAATATTATGCAGCCTCTTTATGTGCAACTGAAATTTTATACTTGAAGAAATTAGTTTTAGAATTTACTGGACAATCTGTAGATGCCTATTTATACATGGACAATCAAAGTGCTATTTGTATGATAAAGAACTATGAAAATTCAAGAAGAGCTAAGCATATAGAAATAAAAGTTCATTTTATTAGAGATATTATTGCTAAAAATTTAATTAAACCTAATTATGTACCAAGTGAAGAAAATATTTCTGATGTCTTTACTAAATCTCTTTGTTCTCTTAAATTTTGTAAATTTAGAAAGCTATTAGGTGTTCAGTAGTCTAAAAATTGTTAGTTTCTTATTTTAACCAGTTTAATGAATATTCTTCACTTAATTTTTTTTTTTTTATGTTTAAATGAGAGTATTGTTTTTTGTTTGTAACTTTATTTTATTGTTAATTGTGAAATTGATGTTGCTATTTCTAGTCTAGGTTCAATTTAGTTTCTTTTGTTTAAGTAACTTGACTAAAAATAGAAGGGGGGTATTAGAATTGTAACTTTTATTAACATAGTTCATCTCTTGACTAAGAGATGGCAGCACCATCGCTATCACTCTTTATTTAACCCTTTTAATAAAGTAACCTCGCATTCGGTTCTCAACTAAAAACTCGTGCTTTTACTTATTTCTTTTCCTTTCTTTTAAATATATTTCTAATAGAGATTGAAATTTTCTATGGAGATCTAAAAAATTCTTCCTTCTTACATACTTTATAAAGGCTTAACCGAATTTATGTTGTGTGCTGGTTTTTTGTACGGTTTCGTAGTTTTCACAGTTATCATGATTAAGTGAATATTGTGGTTTGTTAGGTAGTGGACTCGGTGCTTAGTGGTGAATCTGGTAGTGGAGTGGCTGTGGTGAGACCACCGGGTCATCATGCTGATATAGACGAGCCCTGTGGTTTCTGTATCTTCAACTCAGTGGCAGTAGCAGCTCACTATGCTGTTGACAAGTACAAACTATCCAGGTAATTTCTTCCTTGACCATTTTCAGCTTATAAATTTAAATACAAAACTTTGCTTGGAGAGCCTGAGCCAATGCTTTGATACAATAAATCTTCATATGTTAAACAATAATGCTATATATTTACAAAATGGTTAATATAGCACTGAAGGTTCTATCTCCCTTTCTTAAACCAGTAAATTTTCACCTTTCATTTTCTACTAACCTACTTATAGTCCAGTCAACGAATGCTCAAGAAGGGGTTGTTGGCAGACTTTTTGATATATTTTGTTTTATTTTTGGAATGTGTTTAGATGTGTTTGGAGATGATTATACCAAAAGTCCCCAGCCCTAGGGTCAGTGCTAACTCTGTGGAAAGGAAAAATGTGTCCCTTTTTTTGGTCTTTTGCCAATATCTGGGAAACGGTGTGTTCTGGCGAAAAAGTAGTTATGTTCAAAATAAAAGCTGAATATATTATCTAAATTATAGTATATCTTCTATTTTTTTTGTATCTCTTACCGTTTAGGAGATACCCGCTGTTGAAAATGGAACTTTTTTTAAAAAAAATGACATTTGCACCACATTTTTTAATACATTTTGTCTCCTACTGTTTAAACCAGTGGTTTTACAGTAAAACTGTACATAAATGAAAGTGTTAAGCAGTAAATTTCCTTTAAAATGCGAATGAATTTTAATATTTTATCATAGTTTTATGTAGTTATGAAGTTATGGTAGTTTGAGAAAAATATAGAAAATGAAGATATTATGTTAAATATTATCATGAAAGACGCTTATATTAGTTGTGAAGTAAATTCGCAA
Source organism: Gerris buenoi (assembly GCA_001010745.2). Taxonomy (NCBI): domain Eukaryota; kingdom Metazoa; phylum Arthropoda; class Insecta; order Hemiptera; family Gerridae; genus Gerris; species Gerris buenoi. The sequence goes on from KZ651210.1 coordinate 567,703, forward strand.
GTAATGTATTAATAATGCTTTAAAATCTATGAATATAATTAGGAAAACTAATAATAAGATATCGTACAAGAATATTATCATAAGTTGAACCTCACAAGAGGCGCCTTTACTTTACTCCTAAAGGGAATTAAGACCCTAGGAGTGGCTGTTTCTCATCGCCATTTGGCTCGTATGGATTGTCAGAGAAGGTTGGCTCAAGAGACGGTCGGGAAGAGGCTCCATCGATCCTGTCTCTTCTTCATCTGTATTGGAGAAGCCGTTGAGGCAGTGCCCTTGGCAGTTGTGGCATACTACAGAGCAGCTCAAACCTACATTTCGGCAACTAAATTACTTCGGCAGCCCTTAAGACACTTATAAGACAACAAATTTAAAATTTTTTCAGGGGCTACTAGGTCTTTAGTGAATATTGGATGAAGCTCTTCCATTCCTCTGGTGTTAGACCTTTTCTCCAAACCCCATTGTTCAGGGGGAACTTGATGCCCAATTTGCAGCTGGTGATGCATTCTGAAACCTCAGACGGCAGTAGGATTGAAATGTCAGGCTCGATGTTGGAAACCCACTTCATGAATGAGAGGTATTGGTGGGAGTTTAGGGTTGTCCCGCTAGGTGGAGGACCGTACCACCTTAAGAAAGACGTACATCCTGCATTTTCTACTTCAGTTAGGATTGAAAACTCGTTCATGAAGACGTTAGCTGATGGATGTAGATCACCGTTTTTCTTATATAACTTCAAAAAAACTAATTTTCCCCTTCTGACATGCTGCAGAAGTCGTATCGCATTCAATAAAAGCATAAATGAAAAGTATGTGATCAAGACAGAGTTGTTGTAGGTCTTTGGACCAGAAGGATAGGGGTTGTTTGCCACACCTGGGCTTCATAAACATTATTTCTTGCTGTGTTGGGCTTAACTCCATTAAGATTACTAATAGATCGATGTCCTCTCCAACAATTACTACTTTGGATGACTTCATTTCAATCGCTTTTGCATCAATAAGAGTATCAGCATCGTCATCAGCCACTTCAGTCACTACGCTATTCTTTTACTTTTTTTACTCGATACCTTTTCCTCTGCTCAGCAGATTTTGTGCTGTTAGGAGTGTCGAATACGATTGTGCAAGTCTTGCCTATTTAGTGGCGTTTGACATATTTCAGGTATCTATCTCATATAGATGCCATGGTAGACCCATGAATATTTTACATTAACAAAACATTGTAACCCTTTTTAAACAAGTAAAAAAAATAAATACAATCAATATCAATTTATTAACATCTCAACCCTACGGAAATTGTAAAATGTTATTTTTTTTTTTTTTTAGGAAATTACGATAACTTATTATGATAAAATATTAAAATTCATACGCATTTTAAAGGAAATTTATTGCTCTACACTTTCATTTATGTACTGTTTTACTGTAAAACTACTGATTTAGACAGTAGAAGACAAAATGTATTAAAAAAAATGTGGTGCAAATGTCATTTTTTAAGAAAAGTTCCATTTTCAACAGCGGGTATCTCCTAAACGGTAAGAGATACAAAAAAATAGAAGATATACTATAATGTAGAGAATATATTCAGCTTTTATTTTGAACATAACTACTTTTTAGCTAGAACACACCGTTTTCCAGATATTGGCAAAAGACCAAAAAACGGGACACACTTTGCCTCGCCACGGAGTTAGCACTGACCCTAGGGCTGGGGACTTTTGGTATAATCATCTCCAAACACATCTAAACACATCCCAAAAATAAAACAAAATATATCAAAAAGTCTGCCTACAAACCATTCTT
>KZ651210.1:582382-605059 GCA_001010745.2 Gerris buenoi
TTATTATTAAATAAGAATAACTATAATTGGTATATGTGTATTATTTAAAAAAACATATACTTGTATTAATAAAATAATTATATGGGATATAAATGCTGGAAAGGTCAGAGTCCACCTAGGAATAGGTCCAGCCTATTATTAATTGAAGTAGAAGTAAATACTAATTTCCACAAAGAATGATTTTATTATAAAGTTCTTGCATGCTGTTCCTCAAAAAATATAATAATATCCTTGTGTATTTTAATTCTATATATATTAATGATCTTAAGGGTAATAAAACAATATTCGTCCTCCTCTTGAATCATCATCAGGACTTTAAATTCTTCTTCCTAGAGCTTAACAAATTTGTTTTCATTTATTTTCAATTTATAATTCCTTTAAAAATAATTGTTTGCTGTTTGAATGCAAATCTTTAATTATAAATTGATAAATCTCTGTACCAAAGATCTAGCCAAAAACCGAATCTAAACCATGCCATCGATATGCCCCCGTGTGTGAAAGACAAAAATGAAGATGGAAGGGGGAGATTTTTGCTCTTCCTTTCAAGCATTAAAGGTGCTTAGTCCCCGGTTCTTGTAAATTAGACTATTAGAACATATCTGAAAACGTATCTCAAAATTTAAAACAATTTATTTTACTGTGTGATTACCTCAATCACAATTTTTTTTTACACAGATAAACATTTTTAAATATTTAAATTTTACCACTTGCTTTCTAGTTAAATGGTTTTAGCTTTATAATTTTTTTTCAAAAAGTTAAACATTAAAATTTAATTTTCTTTGGTCACTACAAAATTGCTTAGTTTTTTTTTTTTTTTGTCTATTAAGTATTTAGAGGGGAAAAAATTAATGGTAACAACCATCACTTGTTTAGCAAATGGTATACTTTGAGGAGTGTTTTAAAAGGTGCTGCAATGAAATAGTCCAATTTTTAAAAAAATGTATAACTAACTATAATGTGAATATGTCTTTTTGAACAGACTTACACATGGGTTTTTCTATTATACGTTTTCAGTGTACCTGGCACTGAGACCATAAGGAGCCATTCGTTTTTCAAAAACTAGTTTGTTTTATGACATTTTGAGTATAATGGCTGAGAAACACTTTTTGAAAAAATGTCTCTATATATACTTAATTTCGATTTCTCTTTTACTTACTGTATTAGAAGTTTCAAAGGCGATTCGGTACCTTTTACAGAGTTGGTTCTTCTATGAATCAAGTTAAGCAGCCTGACAACTTAAGGTGACTTCTTACATGGGGAACCACAGAAGTAGGTTTAATTCTTGGACCAGGCTTGTCTGTTCAATGTTGCCCCGGTATTGCTATATAAATGAGTAGCTGCTTGTGTGAAATTACGACTAACTAGACACACACGGGGCCACAAGTCCTCCACTGCCACAGTTTTTGCAACAAATAATTAAAAAAGTTAAATTAATGTTAAATTTTTGAGGCAAATTATAATAAAAGATCCTAAATGTTTGTGTAAATAGTTTAAATATGTCTTCTAATGGATTTTTAGCATTTTATAATGTGTGTTAATTTTATGGTAAATTTAAATAAAAATAATAATTTCAAAATTTAAAGGAGGAGCAAGATAAATTGTAAAGATAAATGAATCTGAGTTTTATTAATAAGTTTCAAATGTATAGTTAATACCTTATTATTTAAATCAAACTAAAAGAATAACATTATGTACAAAGTTTTTTTTTTTAATTTAAATATTTTTTTAAAGTTATATTTAATTAATTCTATTATTTCTTAACCACATTAAAAAAAATTGTATACCTATATACATAGTATGTTAATTAATAATTACTAATTAGTTACAAGAGCACAAGTTATTTTTATTATTATTATTATTTATTTATTTTTTTTTTTCAATTTAATTAAACATTTTTGAGAAGGTTATTTTCTTTCTTGTTCTCTTTATGTGTAATACTCAAAAAATTTAAAATAAAATGTGGTGCATATTACAAAAAAACTAACCTAATTATAATAGGTTAATAAAAAATTAAACTAGTTTATGTTTGTATTAACTAAATTAATATACATATTATTTAAATGTTGGATAATTAAAAGGTTTATATTGTGTAGGTGTTTAATTAAAAAAATAAATATCTTATTCAAGGAGTACATCCTCGGTTAAATATCTACTCTAAATACTCCTACTTAAATATCCTCGGTTAAATATCTACTGATGTGAGAAAGCTAGAGAACTATTAAGTACACTCTTGCCATGGCTTGGTTCAAGATTCAAGGCACATAGTTAGTTGTGAACAGACATGGCTTTGTCTCCTTTGATTCATGCGTGCACATAAATAGGCTTGTTTTCTTTGACATGTTTAAGTTAAACTGACACAAAGGTAAGCCTCAATCGAGCAAGGTAATAAGAAAACTGCAAGCACCCCTCTCATGCTAAGATAATTTTCACATGCTTCAACGAGAGTGTACTGGAGGTATTAAAGTGATTTTTTTTTTTTTTTAAAATGAAACAATGTTTCATAATTTTGATTTATATTTATTATTAATTATTATACACTGTTTGCTTCTCAAATGTGTGATATTTACTTATCCTCAATTTGAAGAGGAAAAATAAAAACAGATCTTCTCACAGATAATATTAGTTTATCATACATAACTCCTTTGTAAATAAAGAGATAACCAATTTAAACTTTTTTTTTAAGGATGAAATACCTCTCCTTTGTATTCACAAATAACCGGTTTTGACTACTTAGCCATTTTCAGATTCTAAAGTAGCTGTTAATAGTAATAATAGTAACACAGTTCACAGTAACATTTGATTCACTTCGATACCATGTTGCTGTTAACAACTACTTTAGAATCTAAAGATGGCTATTAAGTAGCCAAAACCAGTTATTTGTTAATATTAGAACAATTTCCTACTTGGTAAAAAACGGAAAACTATGTGGACTTTCTTAAAAATATACAAAGTTTAAATTGGTTATCTCTTTATTTATGTAAAGGAGTTATGCATGATAAACTACAATAATATTATCTAAAAGTGTAATTTACTTACTATAAAAAGCAAATCTAAAAATGAAAAATTTGAAACCTATTCTACTAAATATTGTTAATTTTAAAATGCCAGGATAAATTTTCTTTCAATTTTATATTTTTATTATTATATGTATATCATGTTATGTGAGATTTTAAATTAAACATTTTTGTTTTCTGGATTTTTTTTTTTTTTAAATTTATTTATCTTAAAATTAAATTAACTGGGTGTAAATGTCCATTGTAGTTTGAAACCTGGAAAATATTTAAATAAATAATTATCTACTAATTTTATAGATATCATATCTATTATTGTATAATATTTATAATTAATGATCTGTGTGCAATACATTTCTTATATTATATAGTACATTAGAATTATAATATTAAAAAAATAAATAAATAATCTATTATTCAATGCAAGTTAAGTTTTTGTTAAATAATTAAAGTCATTAAGTTTGACCATAAACTAATTTGGTTTATGTTTTGTTTTTATTTTTTAAGGAAAAAAAAAAATGTTTTTACTAATTAAAGAAAAGTCAATAGAAAATTAAAAAGGTTAAACATAATAAAATTGTATAGATGTGGTTAAAAAATTATTTAAATAAAGCAGGGGTTATTATTATCAACTGTGTTTTGATAATTTATTTAAGTTTATTATACAAATAAATAAATTAAGAAGTTTGGGAATCCCTTGGTTTTAAACTTTTCATTCTCCATGGTGACCATAATAGTTACTCATGATGATACAAGTCATTAACATGGACAAGGAAGTTGCTCATGTTGAGTCATAAGTTCATAAGCAACTGATGATCATGTTACTTACTCATTGTGAGAGCTATTGACTCTCATCATGAGTAACTAAAATAAGTCCATTTTTCTTTATGTCTTCCCTTGGCTATTTTTCCCAATATATTGTACTTATTTTGATAAGAAAAGAGATCTGTGAACAATTAATTGTGTATATTTTCTTCGTTGCTATGTAGAAATGTCAGCTGTGAATTCAAGTGATACTTGCTGGGAAGGGAAGAGGCACTCCTGTCAATAATAGTTATTTATGTTACCTAGCAGAAAAATGGAAGTTTTTTTTATGTTTTAGTTCCCGAGCCAAAGGCAAGGATAAGCTAAACAAATCTGCTGAAGAGGCGAAGCTGAGTCAGGAAAATGTTAATTATCTGCTAAGGTGTAGGTAACCAAAGCAGGTAATCCATAAACAAGTCAGGAATGTTTCCTTTGCTACATAGTTACAAGCAATATTTTATCTACCTACTAACAGCAGAAAAATTACACTAATTATTATATTCCTTTTATAATAGATAAAAGATTTAAAGGAATGCAAGTTGTAAAAATATGAAAGTTTGAGTCATTAAGTTGAAAGAAAACAAAGGCAAAAAAAATTCAGTGTTGCCACTTGCAACAGATGTTTTATATCTCCTTTTTTTTTTTTAATTATAACTGTAAAATAATAAAATTTGTTTTATTATGATAAGTTTTAAAGGTATTTTTAGAAAAAATATAAATTAAATATTAAGTAGAATATTACGCTTAAATATATAAAAATAAACAACGTGGGAGAGTTCATAACCTGCGATGTAGTAACCTATTCTTAAAATTTTGCTGCGTGTTTTTTTGTCATGATACAAAATAATCAGAACAAGAAAAGAAAAGAATAAGTATAAATCTTACATACAAGACCACATACATGTCAGAGATTTTGGGTATTCCAAATCTCTGACACTACCTCCTCTGGGGTACCATTTTTGATGATCTATTTTTATAATCTACTTCAGTAATATCAAGGAGAGAATTTATTTTTGAAACTCAAGTTGGCCAACCTATGTGAGGGGAAAAATAAACCCAATAGGTGATCGTTAAGGCATCCAGTGACATTTTTGTATGCCTAGTTGGCCTGACCTTGTAGATGTCAAAATCTCGAGGTCTCAATCATAACTTCCAATATCTTAAATTCCAAATCATAACTTCCAAAATCTCAATCATAAGGCCCAAAATATAACTTTTTATCCCTACTGGAGATAAATGAATTTTCTCTTGAAGCTAGTAAAGATGTTAGTGAAAAGAAAATAAATAAAAATATACATTTAAAAAAGTTTATATTAGGCTTGTTCCAACAACACTTCAAACTAGTTTCCAATTGTACGACGCATGCGCTTTAGCGAAAAACGGTCAATTGTGGTCCGTTGCGCATGCGTCGGACTGTTCCAAACCAGTTTGAAGTGTGGTTGGAACAAACCTATTTTGTTTCAGTTTATACAAAACAAATATTAATTAATAAGCTTGATAGTCATTATCAATAAAAACTTTATTTACAAAAAAATATTTACATAAAATTATAAAATGTCTGTTTCTAAAAACCAACTTAAGAAATATTTCATCTTAAGAAGTAAATTATTTTTTAAACTTGGACTTGAATTTTTTGTTAAAATCTTTTCTATCATATGGTTTGAATTTTTGTTTGCCATCTCTCTGTGGTTTCTCTTTGAGCTTAAAAAAGGATTCGGTACCATTAGACTGGGAGTGTGGGATAGCCACAACACCGTCTTCATTACTCTGAGATATCTTGTCTTGTTGATTGTATTTCTTCATAGCTGCTTCGATATCCCCTTCAACCATCCCGACCAACCATTGCACTATCTTTCTCATAGATCTGAAAATAAATAGACCAAAAATAAAAATTAAATCATACACCAAAATTAGAATTTTAAATCTACAGCATCAGCTGAATGAAACTACAAGTATAAATCATGTTATAAAACTAGTAACTGATACCAAGCACATTCATTAGAAAGACGGCCGTATCTACTAAGGAATTAATGAAAGTAAATTAGTGATGCAAAATATAAAATAAATAAGAACTTGCATACACGAGGAAACATTTTTAGGGGATGAACTTACATACTCTTAATCTACCTTAGATGAGCTTAAAAATTATAAGTAACATGCTATAAGCATAAACTTTTTTTCATTGGGTACCATAATTTTGGCCATATTTGTTAGAAAATTGGTAAGGAATGAACATTTTCTAAGATACGTATTCTTTTCCTCCTCTTCAAGACCTAAACTCTGTACAACTTGTCACTTGTCATACCTACTAAACCCCTTTTTATAGTCTCCTAAAGTCTTGGAAATATTAAGGGTGAAATTTCCAAATTTTGTTTAGACCATTTATCGTTAGAAATCTTTTATTATCTCAAGTGAAATGAATGAAGAACTCACTACTCTCATTTAATAAACCTTTGAAAAAAAACTGACTCACTAACATATTACATTCTACTATTAAGTTAAGGGGAGATCAATGTGTCTGAGCAGTTAGCACTCATGAATAACACTTGGCTGAAATAAACATGGCAATGGTTGAAATGCCTGTTGTTTCAAACTCACATAATTTAATTTGGGAGTGTGAGGTAGCTGATGTCAATGGACCTTGCTTAATGGACCCATCTCTAGGTCTATGTCTACAAGATTTAGAACCTGAGCCTTCAGGCTCAACCCACCACCGAAATAACAATTCAATCTATCTACATAGAAGGGGAACAAATATCTTTATTTTAATTGAGTTGGGAAGAAAAGATTTAATTTATAGTGGGTTTACCTGTGGAAAAGGCCGAGAAGCTGGGAGCAAGGGATGTTAACTTGATTCTCTGCGGAGATCTCTTCCACCGTCTTGTACTGGAGTCCAATACCGAGGAGAATAACTGATTGAAGAGCTGTCAACTCCTCACAGCCGAGTCTCTTTAAGAAATAGAGCTTGGCCAGAGTCGGTAGCAGATCTACCACAAGATGATAGTCAATCAAATTTGTACAGAACATCTCCAACCTTTTCAAATCATAACTCGACATATGAAAGTCCAACTCCTCTTTAGTTATCAGTGAATCGGTTGTAGGGCGGTTTTTGACAGAGAGTACACTGTGTGCCAAACTCACAGGAAACAATCTTAACTGATATCCTAGAAGGGAGACATAACGCCTTGAAAAATCGGAATAAAAACTTTTTAACCAGTTGGGGATTTCGTTTTCAAGAGAACGAATCATAATACAAGAATGTTCGCCGGTCAAATCGTTAGTTGTCTGTCTGATGTATACCGGTAAGAATGAAGATCTTTTCCAGAATTTTAGAAGTTCTTGAGTCAGTCCGTATGAAACTCCAATGTAATCAATTTTCTCAGGTGGTCTTTCAGTTAGTTTTTGAAGCAGAGGTGGAACATCGCTACGAGGCTTGATGGTTTCTGTATATAAATCTTCGTCATCTTGCAATTCAGACCTGGAAACAGCACAGTTCTCGGATTCATCTGTTTCAAAACGACCAGAATAGTAATCTATGAGAAGGTTTAAAGCACGGGATCCATAGCCCATGCTCTGGTAATCGGGATGTGTAGCTATCCTAACAACCCTCACTCCGGATAACGTAGGAAATTGTTTATCTTGAAACTGCTGTGATACGGTCCATGGTATCAAATCTCCAGCATGCTTTTTACCACGTCCAATCGCATCAGATAATGTCTTGTCAGATATTTCACCTTCTAAACAGACTTGTAAAACACACAGGACTTCCGGTAAATGAGTCTGATTTGGATCGACTGGGCCAAGGAGACAAAACAAATGATGGGCCGGAGCATCAGACATCATCTGCAAATCATTAGGCGAATTCTTATAATGCGAGGAAACAAACAAAGACACAAGTTTCATGAGGAAAGCCTCGGATGCTTTATGATAGCAGAACAGAGTATCTCTATTGATGTAGTATAAATTGCAATCTTGAGGAGGTGGTGACCCAGTCAGAGCAGGTTGGAGAGAAGAAACATCAAGACAGAGAAGGTCGGAGAGCCACTTCTCTACTGCATCTCCTTCTTTATAACGGATAGATTCTGTGAGTGTGATTTCGACAAGAGTACGTCCCTGCGTAGTGTTACCTTCGATTGCTGAACTTTGCTTTCTCAACTGCTGGATGAGTTTTAAAGACAACGATCTGCCTGTACCTTCGTAGCCGTTAATAGTCGACGATAAGAATATTAAATAAGGACCGAGCATGTTCCTGACTAAAGGTAACGGGATAGCGGCAGCTTCATCTATAATCAACAATTCAGCGTGACTCAATTTAGCCGAATCTTTCGGATGAATGTACTGAATTGTTTGGCGGTTTTTCTTAAAAACATTTATTCTGACTAGAGCTTTATTAAACTCAGGGTTAGTAGATTGAACCAAGCCGAAATCTATATGTTCTTGATATTCTAAAGCGTCAAAACCTTTGAGCACGAATTCGAAAAATGTTTTTAAATTTTCGGGTGACGGGGAAGTCACAAAAATATTAGCGTACCCAAACGCTATAGCAGCTGCTACAGACAAACCGAGAGCGGCTGATTTACCTCTTCCTCGTGAAGCCGTCAAAGAAACAGTAGTTTTTAATGTTTTCTCTGTAATAGATTCGACGAATTTTAACAGGGCTTTAGCTTGGTCAAGTGTTTTACAACAGTTAATAAGGCAACTTATCGGTTGCGTGTCCCTCAGTTTCTCTTTTAAAAGTTCTAACTCTTGTTCGGAAGCGGACTTTGGTACTGTTATTTCAGGTTTGGATATTTCAAGGATGTGGGTCGAGATGGGTAAAACTCTGAGTTGTTGATCGACAACTAAACACCTGTTGCACGATACTAGAGACAAGAGAAATCTTTCATTGAACCTTCCCACCACGTCTTGGTGAGCTTCGGTCCGGTACCTGTCGTGGATGTCCATAGTCATTGTGTACAACTGTTTTAAAGAAGTTACAGATTTCACGAGAAACACAATTAAACCGCCTCCTTCAACGGTTTCGACTGTCCTGGCTAAAAGATTGGGTGTAAGAGCTTCGAAATCTTGTAAGACGCACATACCGTAAGTGTTACCCAAGATCCTTTGAGTTTCGTTGTAGTAACAATATCTTATGTTGGTAGAAGCCACGAACAGTTCGAACGTGTCGTCTTCCTTGACGTTCAACTTACCAGATTTTACTTTTTTCTCTATTCGCTTCATCCGTTTCTTTTGATGACTTGTGAAGCCCAATTTATTTTTGTAACACCATAGCACCGACGGACGGGCTTTGATCGTAGCTTTAGACAGCATGTGATGCAAAATCGTCACCTGGTCTTTGCTTTCGTTACCGATAACGATGAACATCGTCCGGTGTTTGCTCTCGACCCCGGACTCAATCAGCTGACGAATCCTATTATCGATTTTTTGTCTCGGCATTTTTTCCACAAATTAACACAAAATTAAAAAAACAATATCGCTCACAGTTTACAAGAAAGAACACCGCGCCGCGTGAATTGTGAAGGGAAAGGAAAAACGTGTTTATATTTTGATTGAGGCTACCCAAGGCAGGTTACAAAGGTTATTCGTATTTTCATCACTTCTCTAATCACCTCATTCCTTCTATCGAAGAGAAGAAGAAGAAAAGAAAGAAGCATTTTTTCCGTTTGTTTTAAAAATTTAAAAGCTCGAAATATTTATTTTTGTAGTTTAGTTTGTGTTGTGTAGTGAAGTGAGGTATATTAAGATTTTTTAAAACATCTCTTTAGGAGGAATATTATTAAATTAGGATACCAAGTAGAATCCTATATATAGTAAGTAATTGCTTACATAAAATGTTGCTTTTGTGCTTATGACCTTGTATAATTTGCTGTTGAAGCTCACGCTTTTAATTCAATTTTTAACATAGATAATAAAAGTTTTTAGGGATAATCAATAATTACATGTTAAGTTCTGCCTTTAACTCTTATTCAGTACAGAAATGTATTAGTATCGTGGTGTGGGATTAACAATCACTTAAAGCTGATATAAATTTTATGATTGATCCAATCTTTAGTTGTTCTAGACGTAATGATCATCTGTTTAATGAACTTTTAGATGAATGTACATATATGCCATCGATTTTTAACGTAAATATTCTGTTAAAAAAAGGGGACAAGCATTTTATTTGAAATCTAATCTGGTTCTTGGAGCAATAAAGACGTTTTTAACCAACTTCTTGTTGGTTAAAACGTTTATTTCAATGTATATACATATCTTTTGGAAATTAAACAATATATATGTTTGATTCCTTTTTTAAAACTATTTCCTTTTTCTGCAGTAATGGCAAACCAACAAAATTCAGAGGAATTCGCTGCTGAAGACAGTACAACACAGAAAATGGAAAGAATTAACAGGATTTCTCGAACGTTAAGAGATATTAATGAGTCTCTGACGCCACTGCTGCCTCCTAGTGATATTTACCGTCAACCTATGCCTCGAGATTTAGAACTGGCTCAACTTATTAGAGAGAGTAGTAAATCACTTCAGGTTTTCGAACAGGTAATAATAAAACAATCTAACATAAGCTTAGAGGGCTGTAATAAATAATTTTCAAAGAACCAGAGATACTTCTCTCAGAATAAGACTGTCTTAAGATGTTAATTTCAGGACTATCTTTTATTATTTTACCCAACCAATTGTGGGGGATACTATTGATATGATAAAAATGTGATATTCGTGATATGATTTATTATTGATACTTTCCTTCATATGATACCATCTCATATAATGCCAACTTGTATACTTTAGTGGGATCACAACATCTTTAAATATTGGCCCTTAACGGGTACTTATCTCATAAGTAGATTTTTTTTAAGTAGATTTTTCTCACGTGATTTGCCTTTTCCAATCCTCAGCCCACAAGTTAAAGGCTGTTCCCATTTTCTCCAATCTATCCCTGGTTTTCAAAATCTCTTTAGTGGTGATTGAGGTTCTTTCCATGACATTTTGTGTTATAAATTTTCTTTAGACAATCAAAACCTCGGATAAATATTGAGGAATTTCTATTATGAAATACAACTCTAGCCAACAGCATTATAATATTATATGTACATATATCGAATGTTCAGAAAACTAATACCCAACTCAATAAAGACAAATTTTATTATTAATGCGGCCTCTAAATCTATTCATTTATAAGACTCCTAAAAACCTTATTCTAATTTATACATCAATGTGTGATAATCTAATTATTGTTGCAGATGCTGGATAAATATGATTACTTCAACAGCTTAGTCGAGTCTCTTTCTAACAGCTGATGATTCCAAATTCTTAACTTAATGACTTCCACAGCTGTTTCTTTTTGCTTGAGTGGTAACGTCATTTTAGAAGTTTTAACTATGCTCAAATTTACGGATATTCAACAACAAAATATATATTCTGAATCTCTATACTAGGTTGTAGTAAATTACTTTTTTTAGTTCAGAAAAAAATATAGCTAATTGAAGAACTATAGCTAGATATGCGAATGGCATTTCTCTTAGAAAAGTAGATTTTATTTAAATAATGACATGTTTCAATTATTTATAGTCACCTTTAGTTAACAGAGAAATAAGAAGAAGTGAAAAAAAAAAAAAAAAAAAATAGAGAGAGGTTAAGAGTTAAAATATATTGACTAAGTATAGAGGTTTGAATCTAACTCGTAAGAAAAGGGGCACTCATTTACTTGGTTACCCATCCCAAATTCTTGTGTAATAATAAAAGTGTAAATATTCCCTTGTGAAATTTTTAATTTTAAGGGATATTATCACCTTTACATACAGACGTGTGCTGTTCTTTTGTACCAAAGTTCTTTAGACTTAAGAACCCTTTGCATTAATAGTTGTTTAGTAATCTCTTATAAGTGGTAACAAATAAAGAATGGGAATGCAAGTAAATTATTCACACTCTTTGTTGTACACCTTGGGATACCATATTACTTATTTACCATTATTACTTATTTTCATTTTTCCTCACGGTGTGGTAAATCTAACCCCATTTATAAATCCTTACGTCAAATTGTTTTTATGAATTTGACTTAGATTACCTCTTTGAAAAGCCATATTAAAACAGACGGAATTTTGATATATTTGGCTCTTCTTATATTTAACATATCTTAAGAAAAATTAGTTGGAAACTATTTTTATTTATTTATTTTTTTTTTTTTTCACATCCTGAATTTTTATCTTCCCTCTGTATCCTTTCACACTTATTGAATGTTCACTTATTGAAAAATATGTATTTAATTCTTCTTTGAAAAATTGTATATTCTTGTTTATACCTTGAAGAAGGAAATTAATATTTCCGAATCTTCAGTAAATCCGAATCTTTCATTTTTAATTTGTCTAAACTTTCCTTAATTTCTATTTTACATTTAAAAAAATATATAAATCATACTTGGAATAATAATTCGAATTATTATTTATTACAATAAACAATATCTACTATGCATATAGTAAATGTATATATTTAAAAAAAAAAAAAATGAATCACTAATTTTATTTTTATAGTTATAATTACTTACTATTATGTCAAGTTTCATGTCAATTATTTATTAATAATTTTAAAAAAGGACTTCAATTATATATTACCTCTTTAAATGTACACAGCAATTTAAATTCAATGGATTCAGTAAGAAATCCAGTTTTAACATTTTAAATTATTCAATTTATTTTGCAAAGATTTGATATTTTGTATAATATATGTTTATTTGTTATTATTATTTTTATTGTTTATACTTTATACTAGTATAAATGATAATTACTATTTATTACAATAAACAAGATCTACTATTAATATAGTATATGTATATATATTTTTTTAAATATATCACTAATTTTATATTTTTAACTACTTTTAAATTGATGCAAAATGTCATTTATTTATTAATAATATAAAAAAAACTTCAATTATATATTACTTCTTTGAATGTATACAGCAATTAAAATTCTATGGATTCAGTAAAAAAATCCAGTTTTAACATTTTAAATTATACAATTTATTTGTATAGATTTGATTTTATATTTTATATATGTAATATGTTTATTTGTTGTTATTATTTTTATTGTTTATTCTTGTATAAATGATATGCAAACTACTAATAAAAAAAAATAAAAAATTCCTCGACTTAAAAATTATTATTATTCTTGTCTTACTCTAAAATACAACAGCCTGAGGGGCCTAGGCCTGCCAAAGGCTATTCATCTATATATTGATAGCTAAGAAGTGATTCCTCATATCTTCAAAATTTCAGGTTTACAGGAGGAGGAACTATTAAAAAAAAAAAAAAAAAAAAAAAAAAAAAATTGTTACGGACTAGGTTTTTTTTGCGTGTTTTATAAATTTGTATAACACGTAACCCTACTAAAACAGTGGTAACTTTCAAATTATAACAGTTCATAAAAGTTAGTTAGTTATGAGGTCTCACTATGTCACTTCTTTAATAAAGTGCAACACATACGAGTTCTTACTTACAAAATAGCAGCTCTGTTACGAGGTGTCATAACTAACCTTCACCAAAACACATACACCAGAAACACGTATGAGGTGTCACACCTGTCTATCGTAGTTTCAGGCTATCACATAACAAATAGTTTTTTTTTTTTTTTTTTTTTTTTTTTTTTTTTTACTTACGAGATCTCGCATTTACTTGCAGGCAAGCCTCCCTAGGCCAATATAATAAAAACCTCGAAATCACCATTTCAGTAGTTACGAGGTATCACGTTGTATGAGCCATTTGGCAGACCTTGGCCTTATTCAGGCTGCTGTGCCCCAGAGTTAATTTTTAAACTTAGATGTCTAAGGATTAATCAGTAAGTATATTGTCTGTAAAATTTTACAGTTAGAGTTACATAATTGTATATATTCTTGCCATCAGACATTATACTAATTAATTCTTAAATGTGTGTTTATTATGTATTTATTCAGTAATAATACGATGACGTGCATATATTACATATTTATTTAGTAATAATACCATGATATTATCTAAATACAAAATCTCTGTCAAAACTACTAAATGGTCATTCTAAAGAACGAACATTTTTGATCTTTTGTAAATTTTTGTGAACCACCTTATATCTTAAGTCTACTCTTATAATTTTTATTAAATTTAGATGGTCATAATTAGCATACTGATGGTCCCGTATAAGTTTCAACCTTCTGTGCCTATTTGATTCTCTTTCACATGCTCACCAAAATTAATTTATTTACACCTATATCTTCAAATGCACTTATCTGATTTATAAGAAATTTAATTGGTTTGTAGAGAGTAGACCAGAGATAGCCCCTGATTAATTTAAACCGCCTGCACTTATTAATTATTGCTAAATTGTCAGTTTTTGTGTGTAAATCAAACAATTTTGTCAGATTTATAAAAAAGGGGAACAAATAAATTAATGAGTTTTTAAAGCATAACATCAAAATTACTTGTGAGGAAGCTATGTGCCATACTAATTGGAGATAATCAATGTAAAATTGTTGTATATTTTTCTCTATGTTAGTTTTTTAGCAAGTCCAAAATTGCTTTGTAGTAATTGCTAAAATGCAACTTACATTAATTTATACATACTTTGCAGTGCAGCACCATGGTAACTGTCAACAAATTAGAACTAATTGGGTAAACAAAGTTAACCTTCTTATATCTAACTTGATACCCAATATACCTTGCCTAACTTTAGAAGCCTGATGGATTAAGGCGCTCAAGGCTAAACCCATTTAGGAAACATTTAGTTATAGATATTTTTCGGTGCGAATTATTTCCTCGTTTTCCTGTCGCTTCTGTCTATTTTAGAGAGGTTCTCCTCCATTCTAACCTTAGTAGGGTGACCATTGACGACCATACGTCCCGTTTTGATCGGGACAGTCTTGTTATTTTAAGCTTTTGAAGGCATCCCTTCGGTTGCCAAAAATGTCCTGTTTTGTTTTGTAAAAAATGGGGCTCATTAAGTATGTCCCACACTTCATGAGTTGGAGACATCCAATTTTAGTAAATATGTTATATATCAACGGTTTGTTCTCCTATGTGTGATATTTACTCTTCGTCAAGTGAATCTTGGTCATTCACTTAGATACCGATACCATGCCACTGTGAACAACTAATTAAGAATCTGAAGATGGCTATTAAGTGAAACCGGCTATTTGTTATTGTTATTACAAATATGTATTTTGTGTGAAGACCCAGTCTTCTTTTCTTCCTTTTAATTTTCAAAATGATAACGAATATTTTATTTATTGAAAGGGGTAAATCTGCACCATATGCCCTCACCAATTTCTAAATGTTCGATTTTTTTTGTACTGTTCCTTTTAGGTTTCTGTATAAAGTACAGGTTAAAGTCCATCAAGCACCATGCCTTAAGCCCTTAATGAGCGAATTTTCAAAGAAATCTGCGTATTATTGGCTTATGATAATATAGGAATATTTTGATTCAGAATTTGGATGGGTGAAAAAAAAATGGTACACACGGGTACTGGGTACAAAAGTCAAAATAGTATTTACCATTCAAGATGCACATCGTTGGAAAGCTCTTTAAGAGTACAGTAATTGTTGTTATGTACACTTTTATCATATTTCCATATAAGATGGGGGTAACATGAAAAAAAACACGTTTTTATGCTACTTTTGACCCTAAATTGTCTAATTTTGACCCCTAAATGAACTCCAAAATTCTGGTCAACGAACTCATCCTTTCTTTTGATATTATATTAACATATTAAAATTTTTAAGTGCATCCTAAGAGGAGATATCGTCTGGAGTGACACATATATATACATACATATATAAAAATTATATTTTCATAGAAAAGGGGGGTAAAATGGGAAAAACACGATTTTATGCTATTTTTGACCTTAAACAAAAGACAAAGTACAAAAAAGTCCAGTCATGCACCATGACTTAATGTGCGAATTTTCAAAGAAATCTGCGTATTATTGGCTTATGATAATATAGAAAATTTTGGTTTAGAATTTGGATGGGTGAAAAAAAAAAAAAAAAAATTGTTCACCCGGGTACGGGGTACAAAAGTCAAAATAGAATTTACGCTTTAAGATGCATATCGTTGGAAAGCTCTTTAAGAGTACAGTAATTGTTGTTATGTACACTTTTATCATATTTTCATAGTAAAGGGGGGTAAAATGGGAAAAACACGATTTTATGCTTTTTTGGCCCTAAATTGTCAAAATTTGACCCCTAAATGAACTCCAAAAATTCTGGCCAACGAACTCATTATTGACATTTTAAAATTTGATTGAAATTTTTAAGTGCATCCTAACCCTATCGTAGTGGCGTAACTATGGGCCCGCATTGTAGGTGGGCCCTCGGTGCCCGGGGGGCCGCCAAACGAATGTCGAAGGGGGGACTTCAGAGGATAATAAAATCTTATTAGAGTGCTATCATTCAGTGCTATATCATTCGCTATCATTCAGTGCTAAAGAACTTTTTTTTTATTTTGGCGGGGCCCCCAATGTCCTAGCTACGCCACTGTCTAACGGGAGATATCGTCTGGAGTGACACATACATGTATACATATATACATAAAAAAAAGTGTTAAAATTTAGGAATCGTTTCAGAATGGCCTAAAACGGATTTCCATGGAAAAAATTTTCAAAAATTCATATTACACAAATTTTGAAGCCATTGCAATAGCTTAATTTTCTTCGAAAATTCGCTAAAAAAGAAAAATTAATAATTGCTTGTTACAATTAATTAAACAAGGTAATTTTTCTCGTCCTCTCTTGTTCGCATAAATCAAATTTTGAAATATATTTAAAACGAATCATAATGTTCCGTTGATTGTGTTTTTGTTTTGTTTTTTTAAATACTGAATCAAATTAATGTGATATTAAACTAAATTCTAAATTGATTTAGGTATCGTGAATCATTTTATTTGTTGCTTGTAAAGATCAAAACAAAATTTCTATCACCAATTGCAAATAATGTTTTTTGTTTATAAATAATAATAAAAAAGTATTATTCATTTTTGCTTTAAGTTGTATGACGGTAAAAAATAGCTTTGATCTAATTAATCATACATTTTTTTTAAATGTTTAATGAAGAGGTCACTTTAATTGATCTCTTAGGTCAATATTGAAACCTCTTGAAACAAACCACTTATCGAATTTTAACAACAAAGATATTTCATATTGTAAACAAAAACGGATTTTAAAATTGTTATCATTAAATGATAACAACGTCAAAAATCATTTTAAAAAATCCAACCACCTGGATCGGATATCTTGTTAAGAATACTAAGAAATACGGATTGTAAATCCTATCCAGGCATAAAGTTCAATTGCAATTTAAAAAAAATACATAGTTCAAATTACAAGTGTTTTAAATAAATGTGTAATTAACATTTACCTAATAAACCTTTAAAATATAATATATCTACTATCTACTAATAAATTGTCATTTACCTATTAAATCAAACAATAGGCAAAGAATATTTTGTTTATACATAGCAAACCTGTACAACAATGTAAATCTTGGTCAGTCTCATTAGACTCGTACTGATCTTTCTTACATACGAGTACATAATTACTTTCATTTGTTAGTAGTTTCAAGTTTTCGTGATTAAAATTAATTAATATTAAATATTTTTATTTTATCTAAATAACTCCTCCCTGGCGGAAAATCGAACTGAAATCTCACCAGCATATGTTTTTATACCCCTTTTTTGCAATTTTTAGGGGTATTGCCTTCAAATTTGAGGCCAAAATTCATTTTTCAGTTAAAAATATATATGTATTTACAAATTCATTTTTCTTGCTGAGGTTTAATTTTCTTAAAAATGTATGACAATTTTTATCGAAATCAGCCCAGTAGTTTATGATATACTCAAAAATTACTACAGATTTCGGACAGAATTTAAAACTAATGATCGTGTAAATCCGTTAAAATCGAATTTCGCGCCATTGCTCTCTTTACATACCACGTACCACGTTTAACACTAGCTTGAGGACATTTACAAGCAAAAATGAGCCAGATAAACATAAAATAAATTGAATATTCCCTATTTTATAATTCACATACATATATTGCCTTCACCTTCAGTAGTTTTAAATCTCGTATTATGGGTACTTCTCAAAATATTTGCGACGATAAAATAAAACTTAGTTGCCAAATAAATTATCTCGAAGTATGTAAATTCTGTTATGTTACTATGCTATTGTTTTTTTTTTTAGTTTCATTTGAAAGCCAAATACAAATATAATCATCAATTCTTTTGAATTGCAGGTTTTATTATGTTGTACATGGACTTTAATTTATCATTTTAAATAAATTGAAAAAAAAAAAAAAAAAAAAAAAAAATGAAAAATCGGCCGATTGGAAGATCATTCCGCCAAATTATTTTTTGTAATTTAAAAGGAACTTAAATTCCAAATTCTAAGATTGTATGTAGACCATTGGTTCTGGAGAGTGCATACTTGTCGAAGTCAAATTTAGCATGCAGGGTCATAGATAAGATTTAATAGCAAGCATGAGCGCCCATATACATTTTTTAGGGGGGGGGGAGGTTTCTTGAAAGCAAAATAGCTGACTTGACCAACAATGGTAAATTTTTGGGCGCCATGCCCATAGGCATGGCGCCCTGTCTATTAAAAATGTTTTTTAATAGACAGATGTGATATAATTTTAGATTGACGTACAGGTGTAAGGCCTGGAGAAGTGTTGGAAAAAACTATATTGAAATAAAATAAGAAATAACACAATGAAAAATAGTCAAAGTTATAGTTGTTAAGAAGAATTGTTAAAGGTTAGTGAATGTTGTTTTTGTTATTTATTATTTAATGTGTAATGATGTTAACATGTTATATGATTTTTAAATATGTATAGATATGAGAAATTAAATTTAAAATCTTCTTTTAGGCCTGAAGATGCCTCAAAGGAGGCGAAATATTGCCGATATGAGATAGAGTTAAGAATTTTGTCATACCCTATAGACCAAAATAAAATATTCACAATATAGAAACGAAGGGTAATATACTACGAATATGGATCAGATTTAATGGTGTCCTTGGACTTAGGGTTTCATAAAAGGGAATTACAGACGAATTCTCTAAAAACTAAATAAAGTCTCTTAACTTTAACTCCACCAAACTCTTTCTCTAAATTGATTTTTTTTTTTTTTCAAACATAATCAAATAATTGAAAAAGAGTGAATAGACGCAACAGTTTTTATCGTAGATTTTTTTTTTTTTTTTTTTTAATTCCTAAACAACGACAATTTAAGGGTACGGAGTTAAAAACAAGAGTGGAAGGCTGAACCGATAAGATATATGGATGCTCATTGTTAGCTCTCGTACGTTTTATCCCCTACTTGAAAACAGCTTTTAATCTGCCCATCTCGATATAAATTGAGGTGTAAAATCATTTAGGGGATCAGTTTGACGCAGTGATATTGAGAAAACAAGAGACGAATCATGATGAAGTTTTTAGCCTTAGTCTTCTTGGCTTTAACTGCTGTCAGCCAGGTAAAATTTCTTCAAACAATCATAATTTATTTAATATTTAACACAGAATTCTTTTTCAGAAATTAGAACGTCGATGGATATCATCTTTAATAAATTTGAAGATTTTAAATTTTCTTTTAAATTATTGAAGATATTAGATAGATGTTTAGTGCAAGACAGTAAAAGTAAAATGTTTTATAAAGTGTTGTTTCTATTGTTCCTATAGATTAAACTATGACTTTTAAACAGTTTATTATAATCACATGAAAAATAAACTCCATTCCCTTTTAAGGCTCTACCGCTCTTTGAGGTTAGAAAAATCATGTCAAAAAGGATGTTTTATTGCTTCTAAGCAAGATATCAAAAATCTAATCACATGCTTCATTCCTAATTTTAATTCTGCACAGTTTGAGCCGTATTTCAACTTCCTATGATAAATAGTACAGGCGCCATTTCAATACAACGATAAAACTCGTATTAAAATGGCGCCTGTACTATTTATCATAGGAAAATTAAATAGGGCTCAAATTGTGCAGAATTAAAATTAGGAATGAAGCTTGTGATTAGATTTTTGATATCTTGCTTTGAACCAGTATAATTTTAATTTTACTGTTTTTCTAACCTCAAAAGGTGGTAGAGCCAGGATCAGGCAAAAAAAAAAAAAAAAATTCACTGTGGATTAGTGGTTTCCGCGGTTTACCATCTGACCAATCTCTACACGTGTATTTTGGATGACATGTCTCTTTTTTGGAACGAAGTTCCTATTGGACGTTCTGGGCCCGGGAGTGAATCCGAAAAAATGACCAAAATCACCGTCACGCAAAATCCGTCACGAAATCTACCGATAATGGCGATAACTTGTGTAAAAGTTGACCGATTAACCAATTTAGTTGAAATTTGAGACACATGTTCATTTTACCAATGCCCAAGACAAGTTCGTTGGACAACGTTATCCACCCAAGCGTTCACGCGCAACGCTCGCGTAAACGTAAGCGTCAAATTAAAAAATTGGAATTTTCGGACGGGAAAAAATTCTAACGTCATCTATTTAATAAAATATTTTAGTAAAACGAACACCGACACTGCTATGAAGTGATAAAGATCGCTATATTTATTAAAGCGGACCAAAACGATTAAAATAAAGAAAACAACGTTTTTACCGATATCTTACGTTCTAACGTAACGATTTTAATGAAACTTTGTATACATCACCTATAGTACAATTGAAACAAGCATGTAAAATTTTAACATAATACAAGCAAAAGTTTTTGTGAGTTAATGCTTTATATTTTTTATTTTAATATTTAATTGGATTAATTTGCCGTCTGCGTTTGAGGGGACAGTTCTTTTTTGTTCTACAACCATCTTCTTTAACTATAAATTTATCATTAACTTTTTTCTCAATATACAATACATTATTTATTGAAAGACGCTCACTTCAAAGATAATAAAAAGCTTTTCATTTAATTTTGCCTTAAGGCTCTACCGCCCTTTGAGGTTAGGAAAAACAGTAAAATTAAAATTATACTGGATCTAAGCAAGATATCAAAAATCTAATCACAGGCTTCATTCCTAATTTTAATTCTACACAATTTGAGCCCTATTTCAACTTCCTATGACAAATAGTAAAGGCGCCATTTTAATACGAGTTTTATCGTTGTATTGAAATGGCGCCTGTAATATTTATCATAGGAAGTTGAAATAGGGCTCAAATTGTGCAGAATTAAAATTAGGAATGAAGCCTGTGATTAGATTTTTGATATCTTGCTTAGAAGCAATAAAATTTCCATTTTAATAATTTATCTAACCTCAAAGAGCGGTAGAGCCTTAACTCCGCTAGTAAAAATAGTTAGTTACTTATAATTATGTCTCTTTTCTAACTCCACCATGTATAAGTAGTACCATGTATAAGTGTGTTTGTCATTTTAGAGACTGTACAAAATCGAACGAAATCATAAGCAGTCGACAGATACTTACGGGATCCGAATGGACCAATGCAATAAAACTAAACATTAATTATACCCCTCTTCGCGGTGTTCCAACTAGCGGCGGCCAGTATACAGGACAGTTAAGGACCCCTCTGCCGCAGATGCAGTAGAGAGACAGAAACCCCAGCCCATGTGCTTGGTAATTGTCCAAATAACAGGCTCCTTGTTACTCGCCGTCACCATAACGTCAAACATAAGATCATTGACTTGATGAAGATGAAAGGGTATACTTGCTACGAGGAAGTTTATAGCATTGATTCGGACGGTTCCACTAGGCATACGCTGACATTATTGCCTTTAAGGATAATAGTAAAGAAGCACTAGTAATAGACCCGACCGTGAGGTATGAAAGCAATGACCTACAACAAGGCGAGAAGGTGCATCAGGAGAAAAAGAGAATCTATGATAAATGTCTCGTTTATTATCAAGAGAAGTTTCTGGAACCGCATGGTCATCGAGAATGTCAAGTTAAAGGACTCTGGTTCGGCTCAAGAGGCACCTTACCTAATTTTACAACCGATTTTTTTAAAGATGTTGGTATTGATAAAAAAGAATTGACGCGGATATCCGAATCTATAATTTTAGACTCTTTAGGTATCTTAAATAATCATATATATGGATAATAATTATCATTTACTTTATCTGGCTATTGGTTTATTCTCTTTTAAACAAGCTTGTAAGTCTATTATATTGATATTATTTTAATTTTAAGTTATTTTACTAAGTTGACTAAGTGTATTTAAATGACTATACATTATATTTTGTAAATCTATTGTTTGTTACTTGTTAGTGAATTATTGTCTGTAAGAGATTGATTAGTAAGCTGTGTACTAGCAACTCATTATAAATGAGCAGCCTTACAAATGTTTTATTTAATAAATATATTGTGTTTCTCTACTGTGATTTTATAATTTATATTTAATGAAAGGCGTAAGGAACTTCGTTCCTCTCGGGTGTCCCGCGACACCACACGTCTTATTTATTGCAGCTCATAGAAGCAATTTCTAAGAGCGGATTTTTGTCACCAGTTTTGATTTAATATTGAGTTTTTATAACAAATAATTAGCGCTCTCGAGTTATTTGCAGATTTTTAGCTTGAGGTGTGAAAATTAAATAAATTACGTTGTCCTAGAGATTTGGTGGTTCATTCCGTTAACCACCTACTTTAAGGTGGTAAAGGATGTAAACCACTAAACCTTACAGGCAATATAATTTTTGTCAAGGTCATTAAAAGTACAAATCCCTAATTGATTGGTGGCATTTCCTAGAATCCACCTAAAAACATTGATTTTTTTTTATGGAAGGGGGCTAAAATTTTTCCAAAAATAATTTTCTGGGGCCATTCTTGATCCCACAGATGAGATTTGCAACTCTAATTTTAGAAATTTAAAAAATTCAGTAGTGAGCCA
>KZ651210.1:615470-649625 GCA_001010745.2 Gerris buenoi
TATATCTATATAATAATTGATAAATCCAATACTAACAAATAAATAAGAGATAAGAATTATTTGCATTATTTAAAGAATATATTAATAATTTGGAAGGTAGAATTTATTCAATTATTATTGATTACATTTATATATTAGACGTGACAGATAACAACTGTTGAGCATAATTTGTGGTTACGCATTTATAGTCTGTCCCCTTGAAGTTTATGAATTTGCCGATAGATAGTACCTGTATACACTTAATAAAATAAAAAACAGATGTGAAAAAATTGATCTAAATTTAAAATGGTTTCCCTCTAAAAATAGCAATAATGGTGTTTTTTTTTGTTTTTATTATTAGTTTAGTAATTCACCGCTAAGCTGCAGTCTACATATTTATTAGTTTAGTTACTATCCGCTAGGTTGTACTTTTAACTTAATTAGTTCGTGAAATTCCCGCTAGACTGTATTTTAGTTTTAACGATTCACCGCTAGATAGGAGTCACGTTCACTTTTTTTACTTCTTTAAAATTAAAGTGAATTACATTACGCGCTTTTTACTTTGAAAATATGTTTTTTAGATTTTGATGGATTTAAACTTATGAGGTCCCCTGAGTCCAAAAACAGTGTTTTTTAAAAAATGTCTGTCGTCTGTGCAGACTCCTGGGAGCCTACACTACTAGGCCGATTTTGACGAAATTTGGCATACATGTTCAGAAAAATCACACCCCGAGGTGAAAGCGAGAAATGAATTTTAGCTGCAATTTTGGGGGCGCTACTCCCCAACAACTCTGATCAAACGTAAAAAAAATAATAACTCGAAAACGGTTCTGACGATTTTGATTAAAATATTCTAAAATGTAGACCATTTAAATACTAATCTATCGATATAAACCGTTTTCCCGGGAAAAATCTAGTTCCTGAGAACATAGCTATAAAACGCGGGTAGATAGAGGCCGGGTTCGATTTCCCGCTGAGGTGAAGTTATTTTTATGATTATTTTTGATAAAACTTGTATGAACTCGTGTATGAGAAAGTTTGTCTAAGTTGTCTCGGACCGATATTTTTCTTTATAATAAAGATACAATAAGGAATAAGGTTATTTACAATATTCTAAGACATAATCAGTTAAGCAGTAATAATACCCTTATCATAAAAAGTAAAAAGTAAATTCTCAAAAATTTGGTTGAATTTAATGTTAGTTACTTTAATATTAATGTATTTAATCATGTTCACATTGTAAAGGACTCACACTCCATTCCGCTTTCAGGACGAATCAGGTCCATATTGGGTCCTTTAATGTTAGTAAATATTATTTTTCAGTTTTTTTTTAACGTGGAAGTGTGGAAGGGTTTAAACATTCTGACTTTGGCCCTAAGGAAAATACAATAAATAAACAAACAAAATGAAAAACCATATTATTATGCAGTTATCAAATAAGGCAAAAAGTAGTACAATAAACCTTATTTTAGCCCCTACGTCCATGTCCTAAGAATTGCTCATTTCTTTACTACAAATATATTTTTGTATGTAAAGATGACAATATGCCTGTCTAATTAATTATTTAGATTTTAAGACAAGGGAATATTTACACAATAATTGGTAACCAATTAAATGAGTCCTTAAATAGATATACTGCCAAATCAATACCAATTTAAATTGGTTTGAAAATAGCAACTTTTTCGAATTAGGATTTACCCCCTACCTTATGCCACCTTTTCTCATTTTCCTTAGTAATTTAAACTAAAAATAACAGAATAGAATGATTCTATTCTAAATTTTGTAATAAACTAAATAAATGACTCCAATTAACTTAATATGAGCACATATGCAACTTATATACATATATAAGTATATTATCAATTAAAGGTAAATAAATAAATAATTTAATTAATTTTTACGTTTTTGGTAGTATTCATACTACGGAAAGATTAAATTCTAATTTAAATCAAATTATAATTATTTTTATAATCTATAATTTATATTCTATTATTCTCTGTATTTTGCCCGTATTTAAAAATAATTATAATTTGATTTAAATTAAAATAATTTAATACTTAAAACGATAATTCTTTTTTAGAAAAATTGATGTAGTTCAAATTTTCGAAGTCGAATATTATAATATATTTGTAAGTGAAGGAAAATACTTTTTACATATTTAGCTAAACCTTTCCAAAATACCCGCTAGTTTATAACGTGATAAATCATTTACCAATTGAATCTAAAAATTTACTAAAGGGGTTAATTAATTCTATATTAGAAATGATATAAATTAAATTTGAGAAAGAGTCAAATAATAAAATGTATTATGTTTGATTTAAAGAATAAACGGGATGTTTTGTTCTGTAGATAAGGGGTTTTATGTTGGTTTCCTGTAGGCTGCTCAAAGAATTAGAGAAGCGTAGAATTAGGGACGGGGTCCAAAATCTATATTTGTGGACCCCAGACCCCCCGTCGGACTTAGGAAAAAACCTTATGTTATCTAGCCAACTGATGTAGCAACCGACCATATTAAAACACAATAAGATCATTTCAGAAGAAAAAAAATCTCTACCATTAACATTTAACTATACAACTTACGATTATATTAGCAATCGTATAACGTTGTTCTTATATAATATGTAAGTACAGTCGGACCTCCTTATAACGAACTTCTGTACAGCGAAAATCTCTATATAACGATTTTTTTTATGTCCCATGGATTCTCTATACTAAGTGATTCTATTGTAAAAGAAATTCCATATAACGAAATTTCTATTCAACACATTTTTTTTTCGGAACCATCGAGTTCGTTGTATAGAGGTCCGACTGTATTTATATTATTTTTTGCAAAGCAAGAAGAAATAATAGAACATTTAAATAGTCAACTAATTTGTCAATTTTAAAACAAATTTTTATACTGTTAATACTTAAGATTCCCACTTTAATGAGTCTCTAAAAAGGAGGGAATTTTAATTTTTTTAATTCTGTGTAAAATATTTCTTATCCAAACCGGTTTAGTTCAATATAGGCTCTACTCGTCGTGCACAGAACACAAATAATTTTTTTAAATACCACACATTTGAAGTCAGGACGTAAAAACATGTTGTAAACTTTTCAAAATTAAGTTTTCGCTTTTTATACATTTTAATTCTTTATTACTTTCTCGTAGTGTATATAAAAATGAAGTAGTGTGATTGCACGTAAATTCAATTTTGATGGATGTATCTGTTACACACATGAAAAATTGGGTTTTCAAAAATTATTGTCTGTCTGTATAGACGCGTGGAGCGTAAACAAATGGGCCGATTGGCCGATTACAATAAAATTTGGCTTTAAAAGTGCGATCAAACTGATCCCCCCTCCCCTCCGGAACTCATTAACATTGAAGTAATTTCATAGCGTTTGGACGATAAAAATGGTATTTCAGGCGTCGCATATTTAATATGTTATTTATTGATTATGATTATACTGTAATTCTATAGTTTTTTCTGTACGTCCATTTTTTTCGAGTATTGTATGATATTATCTTAAAATAATCCTCAAATATTAAATTAAATTGATTACAATTTAAGTGCACACAAGTTCATTATCAATTTTCTCATTAAATACTCCACCCGAAAAAAATCAATAATAAATTAATTGCATGTAATATATATATATATTGTGTGTGAATTGAGATAAGAGAAAAAAATTGTAGCGTGATAAATGGTACTTGACATTTTAGGTGATTTTCTTTATTTTATTTTTAAATATTGGTCGAGTTGAATTGTTGGACTAACAAAAAGACAAACGCCCAACTTTTTAAAATTTAAAATTTACAATAAAAAAACCACTTGTGAGACGTAATCATGTCGTTATGTCTGCGTCGTTATGGTTATTTTTCCTCATTCGACTCTAAACTAATAATAATTATATTATAAGTAGACGATAAATTACAATGTAGCTTTAAATGTTGTAAAAATATTATAAGATTTAAATTTCTTATTATTATTAGAGGAGAGAGAAAAAAAATATATATATGAGAATTCAGCTATTGTCCAGTTAACCAAGGAAAAATTTCCAAAGTAAATTGAAATGTTTACTGCCAAATATCAGTATAAAAATTAAGTTTGATGTTTGAAAATGAACATGTCAAAAGTCTTGAAAGTTCTTAATTCTATGGGGCTATATAAAAATCATACCTTAAAGACATGGATGGTTTATTAAAAGAAGGCAATAGACAGTCCTTTGTCTTTTATTAATATCAGCCATCTGCGCACATATAATATTGAATAAAAATAAGTGACCTCTCGTGGAATCGAATCTAATCCAAATTTCTTTGTTCAATAATAAGACGCTAGGAAGCAATGTGGCACACTATTTAGCGGATTATATCAGATCAGTAAATAAATAATGAACAAATGGTTGAAAATAATTAGTATTAAATATTCAGGAAATGTATTATTTATTTTGTAGTTTTATACAATTTTTACAATTTGATGGAGTAAGGTGTATTGTATATTTGCCTTTCAATATTGGAATGAAGAGGTTCAATTAGAAAACAAATTAAAAAAAAGAAAAGAAAGCTATTCTAATATCGTTTTGCGATAAAAAAAGATCTGCTTATGTTATTTTAGTTGGAGAGTTTGATGTCTAAAGTCTATCTGCATACACTAGTTAAATCAAAATATTTTCCCTCTTCTCCCCGGTCTATTTCACTTTGAATGTTTACAGATTCCTCTAAAAATAGAACGCAAAATATCAATAAAATTGTATAGTTCATTTAGAATTGGAAAAGCAAATCCTAAGTCTACGATTTTCAAATCAATATCTAATTTTACAATAGAATATTGGCTCTTTCTCTGGTTTGACGAATAATATTAATTAATTTATTGTAAAAACAAAGCCCGTTTAATACTTTCAAAAAAAGCTAAATGAGTGTTAAATATAAGACAGCCGCTCTAGCCTAGGTTTTGATACTTTTGTTAAAAGAATATTGCTATAGAAGAACTCAAAAATCAATGTTTAAGTTAATAATTAGTTTCTTAATAATCAATAGAATATATTATATATGATGTGAGAGTGTTAACATAAGTCAGGATGGCCGAGCGGTCTAAGGCGCCAGACTCAAGGCTTATAACCTTACTCGTCATACGAGTGCTGGGTATTCTGGTCCTCTCTGAGGGCGTGGGTTCGAATCCCACTTCTGACAATATCTTTTTAACGTAGAAAACAACTATTTTACGCACTTATTTAACCGTAGAAGCAACTATTACTAACTAATTAATAGTTATGTAACTAGTAATAAATAGTAATCATTATCCATTAAGTTTCTCTATACTAAAAACTATAATTATTATAATTCGGAAAACTATATAGCTACATTAAAATAAATTAAAATTCAAAATGATGTAACTTTTGTCAAATTAAGTGAGGGTAAGTTAATTAAACCACTTAAGTTGCTCACACTGATTAAGCAAATACATTATTATCTACAAAATATTGGATTATCACTAATTACGAGTAATTTAAATTGATATTCATTAAATTACAAGATAAAAATACAATATTTATGTAAGTTAATTCTTATTTTATATGCATATTCATATTATTAATTNTATAAATTTAGTTTAATTCAATTTAATAATACATTCTGAATTTCTGTGATTGAAGAATAATATTTTTACTTCTTACTACTGTGTGATAGGTATAATAATAATTATTTTTACTGTCACCATCATTTTACATAATTCCATACCTAATAAGTTTCAAGTAAGTCGATAAATAATAAGAAAAAAATTAGATAAAATAAATTAAAAGTTCGACTTAGAGATAAATTTATTTGTGTGGTGGGTAAAAACTCTGTCCGTACACTCTTTCAAAGCTTTCTATAATCAAACAGTGACACTGAATTTAAATCATATAATGTCTAATTAAGTTAATTTATTGTTAGTGATTTCTTTTAACTTTTTCTATAATAGGCGATTGTTTATATCTTAGTTTCAATTTTTAGCTGTATATATTTTAGTTATAGTTTATATATATATTTTAGTTTCAATTTTTAGCTGGATCCCATGTATTTTTATTGAATACCTCGCGGAAACTAGATCTTGAAGGTTAAATTTGGTATTTAAAAATTACTGCATTTCAAAATTGTTTAATTAAAATTGGTGCCTAATATGAGTAAAAAAAAGTGATTTACGTTATTTACATTCAATTGACATTGGACAAAATTGAAAGATTTTTGGATACTTTTTTTTCATACTTTCTGATACCCGAATCCGGCCTTATCTTTTTTCGTGTATGTACGTCTGTACGTATATGCGTATATCGCCACCAGTCCGATTTCATAGGCTCAGGCGCAAAAATGGCCAAACGAAATTGTTTTTTCAGAGGTGAGCGAAAATATGTTGCTCATGTTGTAGGTTTAGTTTCATCTAAAAATATAAGCAGAACCAAATTATTTAAAATTGTATACAAAATAAATGTAAAATAAAAATAACGTAAACAAAAAAGATCTGTCCGAGACAACTCAGACAAAGTTTCTCTTATAGTTCATAATTACTTAGCACAGCGTTATCCATTTATTAGTTTTCGTATATACATTTAATTATTATTGAACATTTCATCAAACATTTATCATAAAAGTTCGCTCTCCCTCCGCGTTTTAAGCTATTTTCTCAGAAATAGATTTTTCCCGGAAAACAGCTTGTATTGTTAGATTCGTATCTAAATGGACTACATTTTAGAATTTTTTAATCAAAATCGTCGGAACCGTTTTGAGAAATATTTTTTTCCCCGTTTTTTCAGAGTTTTTGGGGAGTAGGGCCCCCAAATTTGGAGCTAAAATTCATTTTTCGATTTCGTCTCGGAGTATGATTTTTCTGAACACGTATGCCCAATTTCGTTAAATTCGGCCCAGTAGTAGAGCTCCAGGTGTCTCTACAGACGACAGACAGACATTTTTTAAAAACCATTTTTTGGACTCAGGGGACCTCAAAACGTGTAAATCCATAAAAATCTCCAAATCGAATTTTCGTGCCATCACAATACTAATACTTTCTCTTTATATAAGAAAGTAAAAAAAGGTTGGCCCACCATAACCAAAACCCACTACTTCTCGACCACCTGCCACCTAGAGATTTCTCCTGATTTCGGGAGGGCATTGAAACGTGTTAATCTATAATTTTTGTTTTAAAAAAATAAAAATCAATTTTTTTATCCCCCTTAAAAAAACATTCGCACTTGCGGCAACTGATTTTAAAAAATCTACAGCTTTGGTCCTATGACTTTTTTTCGTACCTCCATTGGTTCTATTTGGAGCTCTTATGGCGTCCGTAATTGTTGACCGATATCATTTCTAATTGGAATGCTCAAACCTCACAGTAATGCGCTTAAAATCGAGTATTTATTATTTTAGTAATTTGTCCTAAAACTAGAGTTATTAAATATTTACTTGTGCAAGTGCTGTATTCAGAGGAGAGACTGGTAATTAAATTAATGCACTATGCACTAATGGTTGACGACTGCTCTGTTCAATGACTTCCCAGTCTAATTGGTTTTGATTACGTTAATTTTCTAGCATTATTATTTATTACTATATTATTACTTATTTATTACTATACTAGGTTCTATTGGATATGTTTTTATATACTTAAATTGACTCAAAACTACGATTTGGAAAGTATTATATTCTTATAGTAATGGAATGAATGATTTGTGATATAGTCCTGATTCTATTTCTAGAAGGCTTTGAAAACAAAACTATTTAGGAATTTTTTTTATCATTGCACATGATAATTGATAATAGGAAACATAGCCACTAATACTTAGCATAAGCCCCTGCGGAGCGCAGGGTGATGGTGATGGCTAGGATGAGAATATAATTACTTGTGTGTTTTCCATTTGTTAGATGTTTTGGCTTTTATTTCATTATTACCTAACATATTATATCAAAATAGGATATGGAGCGGATAATCATAATCATCATCATCATTTGGGTATGGATGTATCGAAATGATTTCATTTTCATTTCATATTCATTAAAATTTCAGAATTTCCCTTCAGGATATGAGTTTTCAGAACGTGTGTCACATTTGATTGAAGTGGGCCCAGTAGTTTAGGCCCTACTATGCGCAGACCTTTCACTATGACGACATAAAGACTAGTTTTGAACCAAACCTTTATTGACTCTGTTGACGTTAAAACGTGTAGATTTATCAACATCTCAATGTCTAGTGTTCGTGTCATCACAATTGAACATCATCGCATTGAATAATATCTACGTTTAAAATCTATGCACTTTGTTGAAAAAAAAAAAAAAAAAAAAAAAAAATCATCTTTACTTCCTTCAGGTGGAATAATAAAAATATTTATTTATCCATATAATATATAAATGGCAAAGAAAAAACTGGCTCTTAGATATCATTTAGTGTTTTTTAGCGGTGAAAAATATCCTAACTAATTTCTCTTGGCAGCTAGTGAGTGAAGTTCAAGGGTTCTAACATTAGAAAATTTCTTACCAAGGTCTTTGGCAAACAATTTCAAATCTATTAACGTAAGTCCGAAAATTCTTAACTAAATCTTCTTTATCATGTTTTCTATTTATTTTTTCTTTATCTTTATTTTTTTTAATCTAGCCTAAACACCTAAACCTTGTTTTTGGTTATTAACATGACGCTTGAATAGTTTTTTTCTAAAGAGCTGTTAAATTGTAAATCAAATTTCATTAGAGAGAGCTATATAATATGTTGCTTGTTTTAGAATTATTATTTTATATTTATAATTTAAGATAGGAAATAAAAGAAAGGATTTCCATTGTCTCCGATTTTACATTGTAAAACAATACAAGCAGTTTCTTTTATGACAGATTATAAATACTAAATTTGAATTAATTAATTAGAGATTCAAAAATCAATTTAAAAACATATATTTTTTTTATGTTTATGATAAAATCTATTTCCGAACGAGATAATATTGTTTTTCCTCTACTTTGTTTTACAATTTTATAAACGCAGCACATGCAAAGAAAAAGTATTGTCATAGTTCGATTTTGAGATTTCACACTTTTTGAGATTCCCTGAGTTCAAAAAGTGTTATCTTTTTGAATTGTGTGTGTTTTCTGTAAATTTGTAGTGAGTGTAACTGAAGTCTGTGTAACTTAAACAACGGAGCTAATTTTGTGAAATTTGGTGTACATATTATAAATGCCATAGCTATAGGAAATCGAAAAATGAATTTTAAGACTACATTTGAGGGAGTTTCAGAAGGTGAAATCCCCCCCCCCCTAAAAAAAATCGCTGTGCAGACTAAACTACTTGGCCTATTTAAATAATAATATTTGCTTCGTAAAAAAAAAAAAAAAAGTTTAGTATGAGTTGTGCCGTTGTGCCGGATATATATTTCTTGATTATTTAGTGGTCGGTTTTTATCTAGTTATAAAATGAAGAAATGTTTTGAGTCTAAAGTCTATTTGGACTATATTGTAGAATGTTTTATATACAAGAAGTGTGGCAATGTGTTTATTTTTATGCCGCGGAACAGGTGCTGGAGTTCTTATTCCCAGTTATAAATTTAAACTCTTTCCTCCTTCACCTCGAGTGAATTTTCATTTTCAACAATTTTCCAGTCAACTCCAAAATTATTCAAAAATTGAATATTTCTAGTCTTTGTGGTTCTGAGCTTAGCGAAGGTGTACGGCAAGCAGTAGCGTACACAGAAAAAATTTTCGGGGGGACCAAACCTAACCTTGAGCGGCTAAATATGCTGGTTTAGTATACCCCATAATTTATAATAAATTGCAATTTCTCCCCCTTTCAACACTCAAATTTCAATATCTTACCTCATATCTAATAATAATCCAAATTACAATTATCAGTAACTACGGGAGACATACAGAGAAAAAATTTAATCTTTCCGTAGTAATAAAACTACCAAAAATTTAAAAATTGAATTTAATAATATTAAAATCCTATGAGATAACACCTAAAAAATTACATAGAGGCTGTAAAACTTTTAAAAAAAAAACTCAGACCTCAATGTATTGGGTTTTAGATTACTTGTAGTAATCAATACTCGTACAAAACAATGTCACCTAAGAAAATAGTGTGTCAATTAGTTTGGTACTTAGCTTCCTCGCGTACTATTTCGTATACTTTAATGATTTTATAACCTATTATTGTCAAATTTATTTAATTTTCCCCAGTTTTTATATCTGTCAAAATATGATTCTATGGGATCGTTCTAAAGAACAAATATGTCAGTCTCCGATTTCAATAATTCCAAGAAAGAAATCCGTTCCAGTTATGAGAGAAATTTGTTGTTCCCCTGTTTGTCTGTCAGTCTGTCTCTCGCTCATTTTTTTGCGAATATATCTTAAAAACTACTCGTACTCGTTCGATTTTAATGAAATTTGGATGGCAGATAATCATAGCATAATTAGCCTATTGTTAATTGCTGGTAAGTTCCAACCTTCTGCACCTATTTGTCGCTCTTCCACATGTGCACACACATACATTTATTTACACCTATATTTTCAAAAGTGCTCATCTGATTTTTATGAAATTTGGCTGATCGAAAGGAACTCCCAGATCGCCCCAGATTAATTTTAACTCTCTGCGCTCTTTAAATTTCGCTAAATTAATACTTTAAATCGTGTAAAAATCAAACAAATTTTGAAAACGGAGGGAAAATATTCTACACACACCCCTTGTCGAAAACAATAATTTGCTGATGAAATTCACAATCCCTTATCCTATCTTTTTTCTAATTTAGGCAAAGTCTAGAATGTATATCTTAATTTAATTCAATTTAAGCCCAAGTTGACTCGGGCTTAAATGTATTTTACACCCAGGTTGAGCCGTCAACCTGGCCTAATATTGAATGCATCTCAATTAATTTTGATGCATTTATTTCAATCGACAAATTCTGGGCACACCAGCAATCAGGACGATTCATTACACTCCTAATCCTAATTCATGTGATTGCACCTAATTCTATAGCCAAAACAAGTAAAGGCCGGGCCACACCTGTCCGCACCTTGTCCGCACCGTGCCCGCGCCGTGTGACGGCCGTGTGTTGGACAACACTCGGTAAGGAATAAACCTAAGGAAATGTTAGGCATGGTCCACACCTCTCCGCACCGACATTTTATTTGTTTTGTTTACTTTTTGACATTTCCTTAGTTGTCCAACACACGGCCGTCATACGGTGCGGGCACGGTGCGGAAAGGTGTGGTCCGGCCTTAAGGCGCGCTTCACGTAAGTACGTGAGGCGATAATTGCCGGTTTCTGTACGATTAAGTTTAAATAATAAGTGTAATAGTAGCATATTCTATTTCTACACTTCAAGACCTTTAAATTGATGTGTATAACATTCCATGGTAACTAAAAACATTCATTTAGTCACCCGCCATATTGGCCACCATCTTGAAAATAATTGAAACAAGCCAACGGACGGACAGACAGACGGACAGACAGACAGAGACCGTTATATAAGGTTTCTTTTTTACTTTGTACAGAAACCTAAAACCGGGCCTAGCTTTCAATCAGTCGGCTTTCAATCTTCGGGCAGTCTAGTTATCCTAATTCAATTCAAGGAATTTTATTCAATCACCTAAAAATTCCGAGCCCAGAAGACTATTGGACTGATTTAGTTTAGGAATCCTAATTTAATTCAATGAATCTCATTCCATCAGCTAAAATATGGGCGAGCCGACAATCGGGCCAGTCTAGTGTTCAATAGTTTTATTTCATCAGCTAAATTCCGGGCCACCCGGCAATTGGGCCGATATATTAAGATTCTTAATTTAATTCCATCAACAAAAATCCGGCCTGAGCTGGCAATCGGGCCGGTATAGTTTTTAATAGTTTTAGTTTCATCGGCAAAAATCCGGGCCAAGCCGGCAATCGGGCCGGTATAGTTTTTAATAGTTTTAGTTTCATCAGCAAAAATCAGGGCCACGCCGGCAATTGGTTCGATTTAATTTAGGCTTCCTAATTTAATTCCATCCGGCAAAAATCCGGGCCTAGCCGGCCACCGGGCCGGTATAGTTTTTAATAGTATTAGTTTCATCAGCAAAAATCCGTCCACGCCGGCAATTGGGCCGATTTAATTTAGGCTTCCTAATTTAATTCCATTGGTGAAAATCCGGGCCAAGCCGGCAATCGGGCCGGTATTGTTTTAATTTTATCGGCAAAAATCCGGGCCTAGCCACCATCGGGCCGGTATAGGTTTTAATAGTTTTAGATCTATCGGCAAAAATTCGGGCCCAACCGGTAATCGGGCCAGTATAATTTTTAATAGTTTTAGTTTCATCAGCAATAATCCGGGCCAGGCCGGCAATTACTACTTAGTTTTATGCTCCCTAATTTAATTCCATCGGTAAAATACGGGCCCAGCCAACAATCGGGCCGGTATATTGTTTAATGAATTTAATTCCATCGGCAAAATTCGGGCCTAGCGCATTTTGAGTAATTAAGTGTATTCAGACCCTAATATAATACTTATTAATTTCTTTTATTGGAAAATATTTACAGAAAATTCGAATGCACCTGTCATTACTGTGTTTGTTTGGTTTTATATGTATTGCGGGTCCAAGTTATGTAATCATTTCGGGGGGGGAGGGCCCCTTGGGCCCCCCCCCTATGTACGCCACTGACGGCAAGCATTGTAATTATTTTGGAGAACCATTTTTTATGTTACTGATTTCTAAAATGCCTGGATTGAATCAGTTTCAGACATCAGGGAACATTTTTGGACTCATGTGTGTATCTAAGAATATGTACGTATGTATATATTTTTGAATCGAAATATATTTCGAACCACTATATCTTAAAAACTACTTTATAAACAAATTTATTGTTAATTTAATAATCTGTGTGATACATATTTTTTTAATTGTTAGAAAATTTGATGATTTTAAAAGTAAGCTTTGTACGAGTATTGTCTAGACGTGTACAAACTTGTTGCATGAATATGACTCAACGTTGTAGAAATTATATCAACCTTTGTAGTGAATCACGTTGAAGGGCAAGTACGAGTAAAATTGGCTTAAGTATGCACAGTGAGGAGACACGTACCAGTTGCTCAATTTATCCACATTAAAATGGAAAAATTTACATTGACAATTTGACTAGATTATTAGACTACTCTTCAATTAGGATAGGTCGTGTGGTTTCTGCATTCGTGTGTTCTACTGGCGAAAGTGGTTGCTCTTAGTTCAGTTATGTCTGGAGCTGCTGTTCTTTAACCTTTTTGTTAGCGCCTCTTAACGACCAAAATATGTGTATATGACGCCATTTTCCTATTTAATGTGACGGATAGACATTAGATACATTTGTTGAAACAATAATATTACTCCAAACATAAAACCTTCAGTAAAAATTATTAGTAACGAGTGGGCTTTCTATATTTGGAAAATCCAGGAAACTTTTTCTTTAGACTTGTAGTCTTGTAGAAGAATTATATTAAAGTAGAAGACGATATTAAAGGAAATTGGTACCTAGGTAGGTAAAATTTTAATTTTCTAGTTTATTTTTAGTAAAACTTCTTATCAAAATTGATTAACTTGAACGGTAAAAGTAATTAAGAGATTGGGAAGGTTTCCGTTCGATCACTGGTTACTCGGCTGAAACCAAGGTCTTAAAACCTAAATATCTGGTTGGAAGCCCAGAGAGGGGAGATATGTTTCACACTGAAACCTATGTCTAAACACCGACTTACCTATATATGGTTGGATTGGATGCCCATTGAGGTGATACATATTTCACATTGATAATCACATCCAATAGATGTGAGAAGCTTCCTTTCATGGGATAAATTCCTTTTTTAAGGTTTTTCTTTTTTTTAAGCGGTCATTGTAATTCAAGATGCCGGTCATATACATATTTGAAACCTCACTATAATTATCACTACATAATGTTTACTTAGTGTCATCACATAATAATGTTTCTTGACCCTATGGTAAATTATAAATTTTAAAAAAGCAGAAAATTACGCATTCCGTAGCGAAGCACGGGAATACAGCCAGTATATATAATATAATACCTTATATATTTTATGAGCATTTTTTGCTGATAGAATTTCATACATTTCATCAAATTGTAAACATAATAATAAAATAAAACCATTTAAAATCAGGTGACAAATATATTTTGTTCTATTTTTCTTCATCACTCAGTAAACTAAATTCCTCGTAATCGAAAAGTTATGGTAAAATGAATAAGGATTGAGTTGGTTTGAGGAAAGCTTTTTTTCGAAAAAAGAAAAACAGGATTTCAAGCTGCGTACTAAATTTAGTTGTTCTGAAGAAAGCACTGGAAGTGTAGGA
The DNA here is from genome assembly GCA_001010745.2 of Gerris buenoi. Lineage (NCBI taxonomy): Eukaryota > Metazoa > Arthropoda > Insecta > Hemiptera > Gerridae > Gerris > Gerris buenoi. The sequence continues at coordinate 629,740 of KZ651210.1, forward strand.
CTTAAAAGTGGTTGTTAATGAGCATCTTGAATCTTACAACTTATATTTTACTGTTGTATGTTATACAACGTGACTTATAATATATTATATAACATATTTCATTATTATGAATTAATAACTAAAAAAGAAAAAAAAAGTATTTTATCATAAAAAACAACCAAATATTACTGTAAAAATACAAATGTAATGAAATATATTAAGCGTTATTTCAGTGATAATATCAGCGACACTTTCTTCCGATTTTGACAACATAGTCTGCCGAATACCAACAACAATTTTGAACTGTAGTAAATCATACCAACCAAAACAACTAAATTTACAGATACCTTTCCAACCAAGCAGGGCATCGTCCGTGGGTAAAAGCCGTTCCATCCCGACCTGGGACTGTTTCGCACAGTCCTCAGCCAAACCAAGCACGACTTTGTACATGGGTAGTAATGCCCCACTGTCAAGAGGAAGGTTCCTTATCTGTCGACATAATCCTTGAATCTGAATCGGTTTACTTGAATGTTTTTACGATTTGAGAGTACAAATTATGTACCAGTGAATAAAACCTTCGTTAGGATTCCCGATTGGTCGGTGGAACGATGTAAAGGACGGTACAAATATGGAAGGCTTAAAAGTTTCAGAATAGGTCCCCTGATGTGTTGGATTAGTTGTGTGAGAATTGCCTGTGTTGTTGTTGCCCACAGGCATTAAGCTTTATTTTCCTAGACGCGACTCCAGCGATAGACACCCATGCGATAGTCCCTGGGTGACTATCGCTGAAGACTCCTCTCCTGAGTTTGCAAGTTAGCGTTTTCCATGCTGAGCGACTCTTAACATACAAATTCTTATAATTTTGTGCCAGCGAATAACGCTTTAGCAAATATCGCTGGAGTCGCGTCTAGGAAATCGTACCTTTAGGGTTTTACTAGCCATCACCCCGCGCTCCGCGCGGGGTTCATGCTAGGTAGTATGCCCTTTCTAATACGCCATACGGCTGCTGCGCCAGTAAATATTTAATAACTTTGGTTCTACTCAATATTTTTCGATGAAACCAAGCCTGCAAATTGCACAACATGTTTGCGCTCACCTCTGAAAAAATTAATCGATTTCATTTAGCCAGTTTTGCGGCTATAAAGTCTGACTGAGGTGACAGACACACATACACACACGAAAAAAGTTAAGGCCGGATTCGGTTTTCGGAATGTATAAAACGAAAAAATATTTTCAATTCTGACCAATGTACAGACAAAACTTTAATTTTATATATATAGATGTACTCTATAATCTTCTTTGTTTTCGGTTTCCAGGCATTGGTAAGCCTGTAACCATCATCTTAATTTTAATTAACAGATTCACTCCATTTCAATGGCTTCTCTCACGACCCTTTTGCTAAAAGTTTAAAATTTTCTATGCATGTGACGGTTAGATTAGTAGGTCCAAAAAAGGGCAATAGCCTGCATTCGCTATAGAGGAAACCACTTTGATCCACTTTTAAACCACTTCTAAATGTCTTATCTAATTGTCCGAATCAAACATTGTTAAGTGTTTTATGTAATAAATTTCTATTTTAAAAATAGCTGAGGATTTTTCTCGTTCCATCCAAGCATTTTGGTAGGCACCTGCTAAAAGTTTACGTGCATAAGGTGACGTTTTTTTGCATTCAAATTTAAATTTCTCCATGAAATCGATACGGAATCGTAATGTTATTTATACCGTTCGAAAGAGTATTAAATGAGGAAGTTTTTGTGAGATTTGCCAGTCTCCAAGAGTTTTTGTAGGAAAATAGTGAGCGTTCAAAGAATTTCATAAATTTTATTTTTTATAGTTTTTGAACGTTTAAACGGGTTTTTCTGTGTTCAGCTAATAATTTCCAAAAATAAAAATGCTTTAGTTTTATAGGAAATTTAACGCTGATTTTGAAAATATGGTCAAACATTTAAAATAATTGACTTGAAGTGGATAAATTGTGGTTTTATTAGCGAAAAACGTGTTTTTTAAAAAAAAAATCTTTAAAACAGCATATCTCGGCAACGGATTGAGGTAGAAAAGTGAGCTTGGTGGAGTTTTGCTCCATTTTTGATCTAGTTTCACCCAAAAAAATTTTCGGTTTAGGTCGGTAACACCCTGTAGTTTTAGCTAATGATTACTTCATTTGTTTTTAGCTAATAATTAGTTAATTTCTTAAGATACTTAACTAATTATTACTTTTTAGGGTTAAAATATAATTAATTGATATATTCAATTCACTAATTATTCATTACCATTACAATAACTTTAGGTAATTAATGATTTTTTTAAAACTAATAATTATAGTTAATGACCAAAAAAGAATCAATCACATATTAGAAATTTAAAAATAAGAATTTATATAGAATATTTTTTCTTCACAAATTTTTTTTTTTATTTATTTTTTACCTTGAAGACGACAAAACCATTTTTATTTCTTGATGCCTCCCTGACAAGAAATTTGGCTTTGACCTCCTAGGTTTTTTGGCCTCTCGCATAAAACTATTTGATCAGAAGCCAAATAATAGCAACCGAAATATCCACATAGAGAGAGAGGTGGTTAGCTTCTTCTATTTTTTTTCTTTGTTTAAAAATGATTTCTAACTAGGTTCCCTTGTCTTCAAAGAAGAGCTTCAGTTCGTTTCTTGGGTTCACGTAGGAAGAAACACCCGAGAGGGGGGTGCAAGAATTGCAGGCTCACAAACCTCTTAATATCACACCACTTTAAAATTTATAAATAAAATTTCACCTAAGAATGTTCAATAAATCAATGCCTCTATACCTTATCTAACCTTTTTTTTAAACAAAAAACAAACAAACAATAAAATCGCTCCCTACCGATTCAGTCAAGTGTATTTTTTCTGAAGAATAACTTTAAATACATTGTTTCTCTTTGACACACCTCTCTTACATTCTAATAAAATTTATTGAAGAATTTTAATTTTTATTGAATCTAATTTCAAAAAAGCCTGCAAATTAGAGTGGCACATAGCTTCCTCACATTCTATAACGTACTGAAATGAGGTTTTACTATTACAAACCTTTGTCTATTACTTCCTCCCTCTTCTTTTATTTTAATAATGTAGTTAAATTGTTTTGATTTTTTACATGAATAAAAGTATCAATTTAGCAAAATTTATGAAGAATTAATTTCGACACACCATACTAATTTCTTAAAAAATCTGACGAGTAATTTTAAGATAGATGGATGTGGAAGAAACGCCAATTGGTGCAGAAGTTTCAAACTTACATGGGACCAACAATTGGAGAATTATGACTTACTTTCCAAATTTCATAAAAATCGGACGAGTTGTTTAAATATACGCTGGTTCGCAACAATTTAATGACATTTAGACACGGAACCAAAAGTGTTCCCTAATGTCTAAAACGGATTTCTGTCTTTGAATTTTTAAAAGAGACAAAAAAAAATTTCAATCTTCGGAAGGATAACAAAGCTTCTGCTTCCTTCAATAAACTTAGAAGCAATAAATTAAATGACGTAAAATTGTACTACGTAGGTAAGTAAATCGGGGTGGTTACTCTGGTCAAAAAGTTCAAACTCATGTAATATAAACAAATTACACGAATTACTATGTGCCAGGTTATATTAATTAAGAATCGTATACCTTTTTATTAGTACAACTAACAAATTGTTTTGTTACTTTCTCATATACGTAATGTTTAGAAAAAGAAAAAAATTGAGTTGGCGCGAAAATTCGATTTTGAGATATTGATAAGATTTACACTTTTTGAAGTCCAAAAAAATCTTACCCTGAGGCGAAATACAGAAATGAATTTTCGCTCCAATGTTGGAGGCACCTGGTCCCCAAAAACTCAACAAAAAATATTTATTTCTCAAAAACAGTTCCGATTTCGATTTCGATTAAAAAAAAATTAGTAACCTATGATAAAAAAAAAGAAGATATATCTCTCTGAAGATAGAATGATTTTTATGAAACAGTAGCGAGTAGTGCAAATAAGTGGTTAAATCAGAGTTGAGTGTCATTTTATAGTTTATAACTCAATTAGTTCTTACCGATATTGAGTTATTCTTTTTCAAAATTGAGTTTGTTAAACATATTATTTTATCGTCCTAACTCCATATGTCCCCGAAGACCGAGAGAGAGGGGCAGGGGTGAATTTTGTAAGTTATAGGGGTGTATTCTTTAAAGTTGCGGGGGGCGCTGCATTCCTTAGTTACGCCACTGACCCTTCCTATTGCTTTTAACGATCATCAAGAAGATTAAAGAATAAAAACATTGAACTAAAAAATTTTTTACTAAAGAAGTAAAAGATTTTGGATTTAATCCAAGTGAAATATTTGATGTAGAACTTTATCTTTAGTCTTTCTGCAAGCTATCTTTCCTACTGGGGCCAGGATAATAGCAAATTACACACTACTCTAAACAAACTACCTCCCACTCTGAACTGGGAAAAAAGACTTTACCCCGCTATAACTGTGTTTACTGTTTATCATCCAGGAGAAAATTATTGTATAAACTGGAATCTCAAATGTTTACATTCCCTGTATAAAGTGAAAGCATTAATAATGGCGCGGAAAAAAATCGATTTTGATTGATTTACACGTTTTAGCTCCCCTGAGTCTAAAAAGTAGTTTATAAAAGATGTTTGTCTGTTAGTCTGTGGTCTGTGCAAACGCGGGGAGGCGAAACTACTGATCTGATTTAGATGATAGAAATATATGTTCAGAGAAATCTTTCCCCGAGGTGAAATTGAGAAATAAATTTTACCTCTAAATTTTCGGTTGTTTTCCGAAATAAAGAGTAAAAAAGTTCTTGAACAAATGTTTGTTTAAAAAACGGTTTTAATGATTTTATATTTAAAATATGGTATATATAATCTATTTTAATTATACGACACTTTCTAGTTAGTTAGTTCGGTGTTATTGTAGCACAAAAATCGATATTAGGGGGTAAAGATGTAGGTATGTGACAATTTCTTTTATATTGTTCTCATCCGGTTTTTAGAGTTTTGTAGATAAAACCAAAGAAAGAAACCTTTAAAGTTTCGAGCTGTACGGTTCCTATAATCAAAAAGAAACATAAAACTTGCAGTAATAATGATCGTTTTGACGTGCATATACAGGAAAAATATATTAAACTAAAAATTATCAGCTTTTCAAATCTAAAGTGGTATATAATTAATTCATGTCACAGGATTTTTTTTTTTTTTTTTTTTTTTTTTTAAATTTTGAGTGGGGTTTCAAATAAAAGGCATTTAAGAGTAGATTACAAAAATGTATAAAATGTGCGAGCACAGTAGTTAGTTTTTTGATGATTTAGTATCGATAAAATAACAAGAATGTACAAAATATTAATATTATTAAGTAGGATTTGTTTTATTTATTTATATTTTTTTTTGTATAACTTTAATTTAATTTTGCATAAAATAATCCTAAATTGATTTAAAAATAAAATGTAATGAGTAGGTAAAACCTGTAAACAAAAATAAAAAGTATATGTTAATTGATTTTTTTTTTAGAAAATTAAAATGTTCTCTTTTGAAAGACCAGATTAATAATTTTTCCGCGTCTTTCTTAAGTCTATAACAGTTAAAATGAAGCATAGATAACGAAAAAAAAAGGTTTTTCTTGGCTCATAGTGAAATTAATTTTGGCTGTGTGCCTGTTGATTTGAACGCAAGTTTACTCCGGTGCCAATATCCTACCTCTAAGATGCCAGCGTGAGAGCATCATCAAAAAATACTATTTTCTATATTGCTGCTTCGGAAAAAGCATTTTGCCTTGCAAAAAATCCGAAAGTTCCCACTTTTTGATACGTTGTAGGAGTAGAGGTATACTAAAAAATAACTGAAGTATTCGACCTTGATAAAGCGCCGTCGGCGCTGATAACTTTTTTAGCCTGTAGTTGGATTATTAATTTTTCATCCTGAATCCTTGGTTTTTCAGCATAATTGAGAAGGACTAACTTTTAAGTAGAATTATTTACTTATAATTTGCGACCGCTATACGGTTTCTTTTGTAAACAGCTTTCGAGATACTTCTTGATGTTGGGGTTTTTTTTTTTTTTTTAGGAATTACGTTTTTAGATAAGGTTTTTAAAAAAATAAATTTATTGATTACCAAAAGGAGGTTTTGTGCGCATGCCACAATTACACGCAAAGTTTTGTGCCATTTTTGCGTCAATAGAGATGGCCCTGCGCCGAGACCGTACACATAGTCAGATAGACTGACAGGAAAAAGTTTAGGCCGGTTTTGGATTCGCACTAAATACTGATATGAATAAAAAATTGTTCCAATTCTGATCAACGTATAGACAAAACTTTAATTTAATGAATTTGATAAAGTTTTTCAAGTTTTTTCTTCATTGCAGCAGGGCGTGTTTTTATGTCTATTGAGGTGACAGTAGGATCAATATGGCTAAGCCGTCAGAACCTTTGCAGAGAAAAGCTGAGTCTAGGCCAACCCTTACAATTCCAATATTATATTGTTAGAAAAGAGAGATAGATTGCTCTTAAATCCAGCTTACTTGCCAGGATCGATAACTATAAAGCCTCACAGGATGACATTTAAACATGCATTACCCTTATACAAAACTCTGCTCACGATTTCTTTTTATATTCTTTGTCCATAAATTAACCCTCGCTCGTGAAACAGAAAAATAACCTCCCTTATCAAGTACGAACATATGTTAACCTTTATTCTCTCACAATGAAATTTATAGTTATGTTGTAAAATCTAGAAAAGTGAAATAACATGAAACAATAATACCTTCTAGAATAAGATCTACTTACAAATAAATTACTACAATCTATTAATTTACAAGTTGAAATTAAAATAGTCTACCAATTAGTGTGGCACATTGCTTCCTCACGTCCTTTTACGTAAATTAATGACGTTTGTATTTTTACATCCTGTCATTAATAAACTTATGTATTCCCCTTCCCCACTTTTATAAATCTGTTATATTTTTTTACATAAATAAAAGTATCAATTAAGCAATATTTAATCTGCGAATACAGTTCAGATTAATGTGGCACCATAAATGGGGCTTCTTTCGTCAATCCGTCCTTATTTCTTACTTAGTAGAGTACTATTAAAGAGTATAGGAGTACATCAAAATAAATTGCCCAAATATGTGCTATCAGCACACATTATAGGTAGGTATATCGGCAATTTAACCAATAGGGTGTTCTTTAACTAGCATAATCGGCCCAACCGTATCAAGATGGTGGCCATAAAAGTATGTTATAACAATACAATTTGAACCATTTATATAATACTGACGTGAAACAAACTCCTATATGTATCTTTATTATCCAAACGCAATGAAACAAATCCTAAGTATCTAGCTCAATCCATTTGTGTATGATATTCATTTTTAGGGTTTTGTAGATACTTCTCAAACCCCTTATGCCGAGGGTGATGTGTCCGTCTGTCCGTCGCTCTTTGATTCGGAAAAACTTTTGCAAGATTAATGGTACAAAAACGAAATATAAGACCCTATATAAAGAATTTTCGTTAAAAAGAAATTCAGTTTTAGTCTGCTAGGAGCTCTGATATCGTTGTATAATATTAAGGAAATATTTTCTTTATCGCTGCTATTGAAGAAACATTATGCTAAAATGTGAAAACCGATAGAATCACGACTGAAAATATACCCTAATTGTTGTCTTCGAATTTTCAAAGTCGGAGGCATACAAATTTTTTCTTCACAGTGATCTCAACGCTTCTATTAATTTTGGTCAACTCGGAAGCAACAATTAATTTACAACCTGGTAAATAATGAAAAAAATGACAGCCTGGGATATTTAGGTTTTAAGAAATACCGATTTCAAGAAGATTAAATCTAGATCTTCCGGATATCTTGTCAGAGATTTTGAAAATCCCGACATCCAAATCCGAATTTCGAACTTAACTTTTGTTGATGAAGAGAATCCTTAAGAATGATCCCTATGTAATGATTAAATACGTAGGCATTCTTGAAATCTCCGCCGTTGTCTCCGCTATCAATTAAGCAAAATATGTATATCTTTCACTTAATTTAGGTTAGTTTTTAATAAATGTAATTTTGGTTTTAAATTTTTAATTGACAGTTTCACTGACTTTTTTATAGGTTAGTTTTAAGGAATCCATTGTTGACTTCCAATCCATAATATGATAATATGGATATATCCTAGCTAATTTCGAGAATAAATTAATTTTAGTGTTAATTTATATATATAAAAAGTAACAGTAAGTTTATTTTTTTTCTGGTTAGAAGTGAACAGAGTGAGGAAAATCGTGAGAGAGGCAATAGTAGTAGTAACCAAGCGCCTCCTCCGAAGAGTGAGCCTCCTGCAGAAGAACCTGAAGCCGCGGAAGAGTAAATCCTTTATCTGATTATTGTTGTTTTGGCAAGTTAACTAACAAGGGTGATAAGACAAACTAACAACCGATTGCAATCACTAATCAACATGAATCTAATCAGAAATAAATACAATACCCAGATTTAATGTACGTGTTCTGAAAATAAATTAATACTACTAACATAGCATTTAATTTGTGTTTTATTGATTTAATTCAACCGTTAAATTAAAGGAATACTTATTTGTGTATTACTAATTTAGTTATAGTAAGTTATAACTTATAACGATTAAATTTATTTAATGTTGGGTTTTTCTTCCTTATATTTAGCAGTTTTCATCATTAATCATTCCATTATCATTTAAAAAGAGAACATCAAGGAATTTGTGACTATATGATCATGATCCTGGGGCTCATATAGTAACATAGGGATTAGATATAGATTATAAAAATTTAATGGTTTTTGGACAATATCGATGAATGAGATTGCTAATCCAAGGCTTAGGTGACATAATTTCATGATTATTTTACTGATATCGTATGATCACAACTTTACCATAGCCCAGATACCATTATGTCAGTATTAGATGATTAATATTAACACAACACTAGAATTAAAAACTACAATACAAAAATACACTTTGTACACCTGAATACATTTTGAAAATCAAAATGTACTGCTATAACTAGTTTGTATTTTTTTCTAAAATTTTTAAAAAATTAGAACTACAATCCCAGAATTGTTATGACTACAACCCCGTTATTAGTTAACTACAATGTCACAATTGAATTGAGATGAATATATTCTCGATTGACTTCGATATATAATATATCTCAGTTTACTACGATTCGAAGATTAGTAACTATAACTCTGAAAAAATGTACTGGAATCCCAAGATTAGTAACTATAACTCTGAAAAAATTTACTGGAATCCCAAGATTAGTAACTATAACACTGCAAAAATTTACTGAAATCCAAAGATTTGTAACTATAACTCTGAAATATTTCACTACAATCCCAAGATTAGTAAATACAACCCTTAATCATTTGAGTACAATCTCAGATTTAGTCAATTCAATTACCTAGCTTGATGTTGACAATGTTACTGTTACTATATTATAAGATTTGTAGATCTATATCATTCCTAACAATTTACATTCTCGAATTGATTTTAACATTAAATTGATGTGTTTAAACATTTTTTTTAGTTCAATTGATATCTTGAACTCTTTTCTCATCTTAAACAGTTTTGTGGAAGGAGGTTTTGTTGTTTGCTTGGTTTTCAGTTTTTAAAATCGATAATGTCTAGATGTTAGGAGATGCTGAACTTTCTCATACGAAAGCGGTTTAATCTTGAGAACCCTCGTAAGCATCTAGTACTCTTCAACACAGAATATATCTCAGGGGAAAAGACTGAAGGAAGAAAAAGTGGTTCATCCGAAAATAAAACATTCCTTTCTGTTCATTGTTGCGTTATTGTTATTATATGTTTTATTTTTTTGGCTTGGAATATTTTATTATTTAAATAATATTGATCTAACGTAGATGAGATTGAAAAAAAAATCATGCTATCGGTGTTAACAAGTGGAGAATGTTTTGAAAACTAACCCAAAACCAATTCTGATTTACTGAACAAATAAAATAATTAAGATAAAATTGTGTTTCCACAGAGTCACCGAGTCACCGGAAAAGGTTTATGTTCCCGATTATGAAACTGAAAGTGAAGAGGAAGATATCGTAGATGAAATATCAGATGATGAGGAAGAAGGTGATGATGAAAGAGAGAAAGATGAACAAGACTTTGATGATGAGGTTGATGAAGAGGATCAAGATGAATTCATTCCAATTATGGTTACAAGGTATGAGCCAGACGTCTGATGAATATTTGACTAACCAACTTTAATCCATTTATTCCAATTATGGCTACGGGATAAGCCGAGAATCACGGCTAAGTAAAGAAGTATTAACCAATTCTAACCACTTTGGGCCATTTCTAATTATCTTTAATATACCTTAAACCTCATCCACAACTCTAACTTCCTCAAACTAACTCTAACCAATTCATTCCCATTATATGGTTATGAGCTGAGCCGTGTTATGATTTGACTAAACAAGTATTAACCAACTATAACCACTTTGAATCACCTCTAATTAACTCTAAAGTATCTTCAACCATCTGCAACTCTAATCGACTCCTCCTAACTAAAACCGATTCTAACCACTATGGTTGCATAGCCATCCAACTCTAATAAGTACCGACCATCAGCAACTCCAAGAATTTAATCGACTCCTACTAACTTTAAACATTTCCAAACTAACTCGAATTAACTGTAAGCCATCTCCCATCTCAGTCGACGTTAATTTCCTTTACACAACCATAGACCATAACAAACTCGCTCAACTTTAATGGGGTCAAACTTAATATTTCCTGTAAACCAATCTCTGACCATCTGCAACTTTAAATAATCCTAAGGATCTCAAGGTAACTAACCTACTTAAACCATTCCAGCCAATATGATTAACCTATCCAAGTGATATCGTTCATTTTCTAAACTAACCTCATACTCTAACCTCCTGCAACTCCTAGAAACTCTAACCACCTACAACACCAAGAAACTTTAACTACTTGCAACTCCAAGAAATTTTAACCACATGCAATTATGATTATCTCTAACTACCTGTACATCAACTAAAATCTAGCCAAAGGATAACGCACATTGGCCAGAAAGTAACCTCAAACCTGCAACTCTGATAAACTACAACCAACGCCTATACTAGCCAACATTTAACACTCTTAACAGTCATCTGTCATTAACTTCTCTCTTAATAGGGGGCCTCGTGTTAATGGTGTGATTAGCCGCGCGGCTAATAAATAGGACGCCTTTTAAGTAAATGGATGGAACTCTTTTCTATGACGTGAATATAGAAGTGATGGATATAGAATGCAAAATTAATTGAGTAGTGCAAGAGCACTTGAATCTTTTTAAGACCATCATTAAGATTAATTTTCTATTTTGTTCTATATATTTTATATTTCTATGACAAATTTAAGAGAAAATTAAACATCAAATTATGTAGGCTCTACCAATTACCAGCCGACATTATAACCAATCATATCAACTATATCAAACTCTCTAGACTCTCTTTAGAAACTCTTAAATGGTTACGCATATTAGGTATCGCAGATTGTCTGAATTTACTTCCTGAACCACGATACATCTTAGTACTTAGTTAAGACAATAAGATAGAACATGGTTCGTGTATAAAATAAACTATAGACTATATTATATACATAGGACCAGTACCAGTACCAGTAGCTCTCTCCATGCTTTTGCTCAGAAGATAAAAGTACATTAAAAAGAAATTTAACGAAATAAACTTTTTTTTAGACTCAGTGTGCCTTAAAAAATGTAAATCTGTCGAATTCTTTATGGGGTAAATTTATCTAATTTTTTAAATCAATTCTTCGATATATTACAGTACTTTATATCTATTACGTAAATGAAAAATACAAAATTGATGGATGTACAGTAAAATTTTGATTAGATTTGTCTGCACAATAATGATTATGGCTGTCAACCATTTCATTTTTTTTAATATATGAAAATAAAAGTAAAAAAAAATAATAATAATAATAACTGCAGGTCTCAAGTGAGAATAATCCATGTGGTTATCTTTTCCTAAGAAAGTACTTCAATATATTCAATTCAATTTCTTCTTTGTTATCTTTTAAAAATTTAAATATATTCTTCATTAGCCGAGTAACCCTCGAAGAGCACACCAGCCTTGTTAGCAGCCCCAATCTTCCTAACTCAATACAATATGCTTAACAGAAAAAGGTAAAATTTTATTATTTTCTTTAATTACCAATTTCATTACTAAGCAAGAATTTAATTATTATCTTACATATCATTATTAAAAAAAATATATATTTTTGACAAAACTCAAGTAAGAAAGGGAAGGGTGTATTAACAGGGTATTGAACAAGGAAAGAGATCAGGAGGATTAGCTGAGATGGTAAAAGAGCATTCTATTTATTTAGTGCGCTTAGCTAGGAAAATAAGGGGGGAGGAATAAGTTATGTCCGGTAAAATAACTGTAACCATTTTAAATTCTTGTTATTCATGTTTTTACGTTAATCTATTTGCTCATCAATTAATAATGTCGCTATGTAAGAGTGCCTCTCTCGTGGTATTTCAAATTGCTGTAGAGGACTCTTTAAATTATAATAAATAAATAATGAGGTCCAGTTATAGAGATATTTATAAATTTAAACACTCTTTCCATATAAAAAATCACAAATCGATATTTTCAAAATGGTGGTAGATACAAGTATTAAGATAAATTATGGAGGAATTATTTATCTTATAGAAAGGTATTTATTAGTGCCACTTTCAGCTCAATTGGTTAAATAACTCAAAATTCAAAAGTCAATATTTTCAAAATGGTGGCAGATATCTTAACGAAATCCCAGTAGAAATGTTTGTCTTTTAATGTGGTGTAATTGGTGAACATTCAAGCGCAATCGAAATATCTTTCGATTGAAAAAAATTTACGAATATTTGCTGACTTAGAAAAATAGGTTAATGATGTCGCAAATTTATGATTTTCCGGGCAGGAAAACTAAATGTAAGGACTGATTTTTTTTTTATTAAGTTTCCACTCTATTGCTCAAAAAGTTGATGCGAGATACAGTCAGACATATTATGTATAATCCAGCTAAAAACTATTAAAATCGTCTTAAAAGCACATAAAACGGATAATTCCGTTGAAAACTCGGTTTCGGAATTTTTGGGTGAAAACAATACTTTTTTTAGGTAAAGAAAAGTAAAAGAGCTAGTATAACACAATAAATGAACTTAAAAAATATATAATTCAAGAAAATTATTCAAAGTTATACCTACAAAGTTAGTCATTATTAAGTTAAGGTTTTTACATTTTTACAGAGGGACTGAGGGACTTAGTTGTTCTTTTATAATATCCTTTTTTTAACTTTTTAATTGGATTAAAAAAATAATAAAATGAAGTAGGACAATAAGAAATCTTGACTTTTCCTTGAAACAAATTAGGAATTTATAATAAAACAAATATTGCATGCTGAAAACTAATGTTTTGTAGAGACAATGAGCCTAATATTTTATTTTGACTTAGTTCTATTTATAAGAAAAATTATAACAGAAAATTTCATGTTTAAACTTTTCCCAAAGGAAGGAAAACAAATGCCTTTCTTCTTAAAGTTTTTCAGATAATAATTATTATTTAACTAAGTATAATAATGCAGTCTTGTATAAAGACAGACTAGATTTATATTTATTAGACTTTAGACTTTTCTTATATTTATTATTTTCGGGAAATGAAAACGAAATTAAGTAGATATATAATGTAATTTTTGAAATAGTTTAATTTAAGATATTCGTGTAATTATACCATTAAAAATACTTAGATTATTAATTGCATATACTTTATCTGGATCTAGGCTACTAATTACTAATTCCAAATACTTGAAGACGATAAATAATTAAATACCTACCTAATGCCGAGTGATAGATTTTATTATTGCATCCGAGATCCGAGCTTTCATGAAATGGCCATTTGGAAAACCGTAAGAAAAATGCGTTATTTACCCAGAAGTTTCTACTGAGAGAAAATATTGTGACGGTGTAAAATATAAAATATTTATATATAATATTTAATTTAACATTATTATTATTAGTATAAAATAATCCTAAAAGGAGAGAATAAATATATTGCAATGTTATGAAGAGGACGGTTTTGTGTCTTTTATTTATAATTTAATCTTTCTAAAAATGTTCAATTTTAATTAATTTTACTAATTTAATTAATATAAAAATAACAGCAACAAATAAGTAGATGAATATTGTATAATTTGTTTAGTTGGAGGAAGAAATTGAAGCTAACAACTCGATCTAAGGTGTTAACGATTGGGTGAGAATTTAAACAAAATGGGCACATAATCACCTCATTGCACAATTTATAATCTCTTAAATTAATCAAATAAGATTAATGCTGCACTTAAACATTTAATTTGTAATCTTAGTTCCTTAAAAGGTAATTTTCAGTCCATATCTTAAATCTTTTTTTTATCTTATCTTCAGACTTACATTAGGCTGCTATTAATTGATTAACTTATTGGCAGAATATTATTATGTGTAAATATTAGCCCACCAATCATTAAGTTACGGCAAGAAAGGTTTCACTTATTGAATAAGCAGACGACATTCAAAATATCTTTAAAAACAGAATAAACAATAATTTAATATATGTATACCAGATGACTTCGACCCCGCTTATTACATCGAATCAATGCGTACGCATTAATTAGATGAATATATTAAACTCATTAATAATTTTAGATTGGTGAAAATAATAATTAAGAAATTATATAATAAAGAAATAAACAATAACTATAATCTTCAATCTTTTGCCTTACCAACTATGAACTTGTGTCTGCAAACGACGAGCATGCTGTTGTCTTAATAATTTATTATTCGCTGCAAATACAATACTCGTGAGCTCTCGAATAAATACAAATTAATGCAGACACATTGATATGAATTTATTTGTATGATTTGGTATTTTTGTTTTGTCTGTAAGGATTAATTTTTAGACAAGAAGGTACGTTTGTTGCGCTGATAGTGCGAATTTTCTCTTGCATTATGAAAAAAAAATATGTGTAAAACAACTGTTATTAAACTTACTCTTGCATACATTATAATATCTTGGTCCAGTGTTTTCCATTTGTTAGTAGTTCTACGTTTTCACGCATACATTTATTTTGTTATTCAACATTTTCTCAAAATTTACTATAAAAGTTATTCCTTCCAGGCGGGGAATCTTTTTCTTCTTTCTCCCCCCCCCCCCCTCCCTAACTAATTTTGATAATTTTTCAAGGTATGGAAAACCAAAATGTTTTTGTAAAAAAACTTTTTACTAAAATTTCCATAGTTTTTATTGTAACTAGGTTAAGTTACTTAAAAATTACTATATTATTTGATGTGCTAAACAAGACCTTTAAACGAAGTATCATCAGGCCCAGACTTATAAATGGGCTGACTGGGCTATAGCCCAGGGCGCCAGATTTTGGGGAGCGCAAAATTTTCCAAGACAATTTTTTTACCAACAATAAATTTAAAAAAAAAAAATTCTACCTACTGTAATGTTTTCCACTCAGAAGGCAAATGTCACTCTTTCGCCTTTCAGCCAATGCCAATGATGGCCTTATAGTAAATATTGCACCTAGTTTTTTTGGTATCCAATTCTTAATAATATTTTCTATTTAGTAATTTATTAGTATTTATTTTCTTTTAATTACTTCTCATATTTGTAAATTCTGATATGAATACCTGATACGCATGTTTAGATTCACTAGTACATGGATTCCTGTATAAACAATAAAAAAAAAATCGGTCAGAGACAACTCAGACAAACTTTCTCATCTACGAGTTCATTATTACTTAGCCCAGTGTTAATTATTATTGAAAATTTCATCAAAAATTTTCATATAAATAACTTCGTATTTAACTACACTTTAGAATTTTTTTTATCAAAATCGTCGGAGCCGTTTTCGAAAAAATAATTTTCTCCACGTATTTTCAGAGTTTTTTGGGGGTAGCGCTCCCAGATTTAAAGCTAAAATTCATTTTAAAAAAATGCATATCAAAATCTCAAAATCGAATTTTTGCGCCATCACAATACTTTCTCTTTATATGAAAAAGTAAAAAATCAGTCCGAAGTTAAATTCACTATATTTCAAAAAATAGTCTGTTGATCTCAAGCTTTAATTATACCACTTGAAAGCTTATAAATAAATCAGAAGTTTTTCGTGAAATTGTCACACTTCTAGCACCCTTCAATTAAGAGTAGAAAGCTCAGGAATTTTGGGGTCGAATTTCAAAAAATCCAAATTTTCAAATGTAACAGGACTTAAAAGATGCTTAGCAGCTGATAATTTGAAAATAAATGAGTGATTCTAAAAGGTTTTTTTATGCTCTTTAAAATTGTACCTTACCCTGATTTCCCTATCTCAATTAGTTTTTGAGATATTTGACATTTTTTGAAAATTTTCGTGAAACACTTGAAAAAAATAAATAAATCGATATCTCCAGAACTTTTGAGAATTGGGCATATGCTTACTCGACATTTATTGTTCTACTTTGGCCATAGTTACTTACCTTGAAGTATGGCTGGTTAACTTCTGGTCACTCTGTAGGTATTAAATAATGAGGTTCTTTTTAGGAATGATAATAAATCAGTTAGTTCAGAATGGTCACCCATGCAAGTATTGACCACGTCCAATGCTGATTCCTCTTGCTGCGAAGCAGTAGGAGAGATCACTTGGCCTCTGAAATGAAGAAAAGTTCCGAGGTACCCCGTACCCGATTTTTTAATTTTGTCTTGTGCCAAATGAAAGGTATTGGTTACAAAAATATATAACACTTGTTGAATGTGTTTAATTTTCCATGCCTTTTCGTCTAAAACATTAAAATTTTGTATGCATTACCTAAATGGAATATTTTATATGGAAAGTAGTTTAAGAATCTTTCTTAATATTATTAATATATCTTTCTTAATTTCTTAAAATTAAGAAAAGAGTTGATAACTACTCTGGTTGGGGGGGGGGGGGGGTCAAAGCTGTGAGCAGCCCAGGGCGCGATTCAATTAAAGTCCAGGCCTGAGTATCATTCATTCAGATTGAACAAAATTTTATTTTTCCAATATTTCGGGGGACGTTCCCCCTCCCAACAGAACTGAAAAATGTCATCTGTGCAGACCCCAGGAGACAACTACAGGGCGAATTAATAAGATTTAATTTACCTGTTTTAAACTTCCACTATGTATTATATGCATAGTGTAAATGAGTATTCAAAATTACATTTTGATAAAGGCTCTGTCTGTCTGTCTGTCCGTTGGCTTGTTTCAATTCATAAACTACTATAGCTAGAAACATGAAATTTGGCACACAGGTACATCTCAGCATTTTAGACAACTGGACAAATTTTGGAGTTTTTACACTTAATATTTCCAAGATGGCGGCCCGGCCAATATGGCAGGTGACTAAAAAAAGTTTTTAGTTACCATGGCATGTTACACATCAATTTAAAGGTCTTGAAGTGTAGAAAAAGAATATGCAACTATTACACCTAATATTTAAACGTTATCGTACATAAACCGGCGATTATCGCCTCACTTACTTATGTGAAGCGCGCCTTACTTGTTTTTTTTGTATAATCTCTTTCTGACTTCTATCGTTTTTTTGATCTTTTGTCTTTATACAGACCGAGCTTAAACTTTAGGACCAATTTCGATTAAATTTGCCATACATGAGTTATATATTGTTATATTTATAGATAAATAAAGTTTAGCTCTAAATTACAACTCAAAACCTCTATTTGTTAATAAAATATTTCTGAAAAAGGGTACTATCGATTTTGATTAAAAATTTGGTGGGACTATAAAGTCACTCAAATAGTTTTATTTCTATATTTTACCTGATGACCTCGAATAAAGCATTATATTTCTATATTGATCGACTTGCTTTTGAATAAAATACAAATTGTTTCTCGGTCTAGGAATAGTTATATTCTTGACTGCTGTCACGCAAGTCACCTCTTTATTTATCAGAAATCATTACGAACATAAAATAGAATATTTACATCTTTTTATTCTGTCATAAAAAAATACGAATAATGAATTATTACCTTCTGTTATTTCGCTCGTTCCTTTTTTAACTATCTAATAACAGGCTACAAAATATTAAAATGAGATAAATATAAAACAAACAGAACTTTTTTTTTCTTTAAAAAAAAAAATACATCAATAATTTTTAAAATTTGATGAACTAAAACACCTCTTTTTAAGTCTATATTTTAGAAGCAAGATAACTTAAACTTGAAAAAAAATCAAAAATCTTTAAAAAGATAATTATGGTCTGTAACAGCTATTTAGTATAAGTTTTGGAACAAAACAGATAATTAGTCTTAAACAATACAAGTAGTTATAGAAGCTAAATTTAAGCTTATAAAGTATATTATCTATTTATCAATAGAGACATAGTGGTTCGTGGTTCGCGTTAAATGTTGAATGACAGAAGTCATTCAACATTTATTAGTCACTATTAGTTCACTATGTTCCCGGAGGTCTGAAAACGGATTTCCATCTAGGTTTATTTGAATTCGGAGTCATAAATGAATTTATTTCTTCATGTTGATCATATTGCTTCCACTACCTCATTTCGAAAGCAATAAATATAAAATACAGGGTGATTCACGATAAATGTTACAAACTTCAGGAGGTGATTCTACACCCCAAAAGCAACAACAAATTTCCTCTTGACCCCTGTCCGATTCTCAAGTATAAGGGAGTTATTTCGGTTTTTTGTAAAACACGAGTTTTCTTCATAAAAATGGTCATATCTCCCAAACTTATGGTCCTAAAGCAAATTTGAAACAACCATAGAAAAGCTCATTAAATTTTCAATAAGAATGCAGACCTTAAAAGTTTCTAAACACATTTCTCATAATTCCTATACAATCGCAATTGGAAAAAAAAAAAAGTTTCTGAAATTCGGAAAATGTTATTTGTGTTTTACGCAAAACCAGTTCTTTAGCCTTGCCCTGGCAAATTTCTCCAAAACTTCTCCTTTTAATAAGCTTTCCAACGATATACTCCACTTCGTGATTCCATTAAAAATTGGTAGAGAAATTCATGTTAAAAACGTGCGATAGAGGCAGCACGGGGAAGCTGGAAGAGGGTTACAAACCAGCAATCTACACGCATTTCCTGGGAAAACTTTCTGTTTGAACGCGAGATTCCAAATTTGACACAAAAACACGCCCAAACCCAACGTATTCGTTGGGTAGGAAACTTGTTGGACGTGGTTGGAATTTAAACTTAAAACGTTGAAAAAAACAAAAATAAAAAAATAATAATAATTAAAATAAAAAAATAAAAATAAAAAATGTGGTGTTCAAATAAAAATGGAATTTGGTGGCACGTTGTTTGGGTTTATTTATTCTGGATCGGTGTTATTAATGGTGTTTTGGGTCGTATTGGGAATATCAATTGAACCATTTTTTGGACTCCACAGACTCTAGGAGGGAGTAACTATTTACGTTTCCTTTAAATTTTAATTTAAATCAAATTATAATTATTATTAACTACGGGAAACAATCAGAGAAAAACAAGGTCCAGCGCCGGGATTTGAACCACGGGCCTCTAAATTACCAGTCTAGCGCTCTACCAACTAAGCTACACTGGAGAATGATTTCATCTGACGTTATTGATACCTTGTCTCTACTTTAAGTTTTCTTTTTTCCACAAATCTTAGAAGTCAACATTAATGACATAGAACTAGACCGAGAAATAATGCTTATAATTATAAAGTTCCCAATTAAATCTGGAGAAGACATTCTCCAGTGTAGCTTAGTTGGTAGAGCGCTAGACTGGTAATTTAGAGGCCCGTGGTTCAAATCCCGGCGCTGGACCTTGTTTTTCTCTGATTGTTTCCCGTAGTTAATAATAATTATAATTTGATTTAAATTAAAA
>KZ651210.1:657197-675368 GCA_001010745.2 Gerris buenoi
CATCTATTCGATGAGACAATTTTTTTAACATAATACATTTTATATATATATATATATATATATATGTGTGTGTGTGTGTGTGTGTGTGTTTGTGTGTTTGTGTGTGTGTGTTAATCGCTGAATGTATTTAAATTATTAATATCCTTATAATTAAATAAATAATATGATACTTAAATAAATTAAGCATTACGTATTTATGTATAGGTAAAGAAACAGATATAGGGTAAAAGGTTAAAAAGATATCTCAATAATCATATAATATATTAGGCAAGAGGTATTTCTAGTATAAATTGAAAATTAAACATCTCTATTATGATTTAATATAATTCGAATTTTATTAACTTTTTTTAAAAATAGTTTAAACTTTTTAATTTCTAAATTAAAAAAAAGCGTACACAAAGTTTTACATGTATCTAATAAAGCTTGTAATAAAATGTATACATTCATTGTCCATTTAAAAAATAAATTCATTATACAATAAAATTTAAACATAAAAAAATAAGAAATATGATGTATAAAAGCATAATTTATTTTATAATATATATTTAAGTATATTTCGTAAATAATTTTCCTAATTACAACTCATACATCTTCATTAAACAATAGGTACCTTTAATTTTTATAAACATTTTGTTTTAAACAGATGATAAATATCTAAATATGTTACTTTAAAAAATAAATGTATATTCCCCTTAATTCCTGTTAATCTGTTATTTACATCTTGGAACTAAGGCTGTACTGATGTCCCATTTTCCAGCTATAGCTTTTCCACAATCTGGGAGGCTTCGGCTCTCTTTATTGATTTTTAAAACACCATTTTGTAAAATAAAAAAAGGACTACCTTAATTATTACGTGTATTGCCTATAAGAAAATAATTTTAATTTTGATTTTTTGGGAGGCTTCGGCTCTCTTTATTGATTTTTAAAACGACATTTTGTAAAATAAAAAAAGGACTACCTTAATTATTACGTGTATTGCCTATAAGAAAATAATTTTAATTTTGATTTTTTTTAATGAAGTAAGGCAATTTAAATGAAAGTGAATAAGTTTTTAAATTAAATCATTAAATATAAAATAAGTCAGCTAATTAGAATGGTTTATAGTTTTCTCACGTCCTTTGGCATATACTTTATGCTTTTAATGCCCATTATCGTCAAATTTAGTGACAAAATTAAATAAATTAGACAATAACAGTTAGTAAAAGCATAAAATCATTTAAGAATGTTACAGTTTTCGAAGAAGCTATGTGCCACAACAATTGGCAGAAATCAATAAAATCAGAATATTGCAATAATGCTAATTTTTATGTGTTCACTTAAAGAATTTACTTGAATTTATTGAGTTATGAGTATTTGACTTAGTTAATCTAGGAATAACTTAGTTAGTTTTCGATTTATTTACGTTATTTGTGATTTAAGTTGTGTTGCAGAATTAAACATTATCTGTTTAAATATGCTTGTAATCATTTTCAAAAGTTTTTTTTAAACAATCGAAATGCGTTATAGTTTAATCTAAGAATGCAGTCTAAGACAGAAATTATTAGAATTTATCAGACGCAGTTCTTATAAATCAAGTCAGCTAAAAAAAACTATTATACACAATAAAAATTAGATAGCTCAGCATTTTTTTTTATTTCCATTAACATAAAAATTAATTAAACTAAAACAAAAAATAATAATTAGGTAAATTTATCAAGGAATTAAAATTTAAATTAATTTGTCTGGATCAACATATAAAGCATTTTAGTTTCTTTTAATAGAATTAATTAATACATTGTTGAATCATTACAAGATAGAGGATACTATGAGATATTTTACACATTAATTTACTTGTTGTTATGATAAGGGTAAAATATATTTTACCTTTTCGGTAATCGAACTTGGTCGGTTTTAAATTTTAAGGCAGTAGTTTAAGAAATAAGGGGTCTGGGGCTCGAGTCCTTGTGACGGTTTCATTTTTATCTATATTTTAAACATTAAATAGCGTTACTTTTAACAACAAATAATCAGATTACTTTAAAGAAACTGAAATTGAAAAAAAAAAGTTCTATTACTTATAATGTAAATAAATTAATTTAAATAATTTGAATTTCAAGACAATATTTTCCATTCATTATTCACTTTTCTGATATAATGATACATCAAACATAAAAAATTAAGAACTGATTCAAATTCTTTTGTAAAATTACCCTACGCTGTATATTTAGTTCTTCTTTTAGCTTTATTTTCAGGTCTCTGGTTGCAGGGTTAATTTGAAACTGTCTATTCTCTTTGTCTCATTTTGTGCTCCTCCTTCTCCTTTCTTTAATTTTTACTTTTACACATAATGTGTGAAAGTTTCAGATTTCTTGGTAGTTGGAATGAGGGTTTAAACATTGTTGAATATTTAAAACTTTAAAAATCTTACCTCATCATTTTTTAATTATATGCAATTACTTTAAACATCAAATAGTTTATTTCTAATTAAAAAAAGACCCATTTAATTAATAAATTATTAGTCTCTTTATATTAGTAATTACCATTTATTATTTAAACTAAAGGAGAATAATTAGTTATTAAAGCATTTATAACATGCAATATTCTCTTCTCAAAAAATCAATATAAAATAAATGAATAATTATAGACAATCAAATCTGCCACGCGAAGAATAAAACCCATAGCATTTATTTAACTGTCTTGGTTTTTACTAGCAGATATTTCCATTAATTTATTTTATGATTCTTATGAAGTTAAGTTTAATATTTACTTTTTGGATTCGTAATATATTATATTTATAAAGAAAATATCGCAATGGTTGACAATTCGATTTTGATGGGTTTTGCTTTTAAAGGTCTACTGAATCCAAAAATTTGATTTTATAATATGATGTCTGTTTGGTATTGTTTCCCTGTATATACCTGTGGAGATTAAACTATTGGACTGATTTCGATGAAATTCTGTCAACATATTCAAAAAAATCATACCTTGAATTAATACAAAGGGTATTTTTTCGAGATAAAGTGATAAACACGTATAAAATTGATCCCCATCGCCTGGAATCGAACCATAGACTTCTGTTTTTCTTGTGTATGCTTACTTGTTTTTCTTTCTACCTCTTTTAAATTATTTTCTCTCGGTGAAATTATGGATTATTAAAATTGTTATGATGATACATATAGATTGTTACATTTTATTTTCTTTTATTAGTTGGAGAAATATATTTTTTTTGTTTGTAGGATTGGTTAGTGTGAATGCATTCATAGCCTGGTAGAAGATTGTGCGTGATAGATTTATAAAAGGATGCAATTTTCTTCGGCAATTGACGAAAATTATTTAGTCTAGGTTAGGGTCTAATACGAAAAGACATTTAACCATGGATTCTACGCCTTAAACATAATTCCTCAAGGATTTTATTAATAAAAAAATAATTTTATAAAGAATAATTCCTGAGATTTGTTTTTTTAAATCAGAAATACCGGATTTTTTTTTTTTTTTTTTTTTTTTTTTTTTTTTTTTTTTTTTTTTTTTTTTTTTTTTNTCGCTCGAAAAATCCGTAAGTGAGATTTCGACAAAATTATCCGTTTTTGTTGTGTTAAAGTTCTTTGTTGTGTTAAGTAAGTTGTTTGTCTACTTGTGTGTTTGTATGTCTGTTTATCTGCGTCACACATAACTTCCAAAATTTTCAAGCTAGAGAGTTGAAACTTAGTTTATAAACCAGTCCTTACATCTAACATTGTGTTGTCCAGAAAATCATGAAGTTATGACATCATTACCCCGTTTGGCACAGGAAAGAGCAGAGGAATTAAAAACTTAGATATTAAGAGTTCGCTTCCCACTTTTATTTTTTTTTTTTTTTATTTTTATCATTCATTTTTATTTTATCATTATTGTTTACCTTCCTTTCCTCTATCGTCAATTTATTTAAGATTTAAGATTTTTTTTATTTTAATTTTCATAATTTACTTATCTTCTATTAAATTGAATAAAAGAAGATCTCTATTTATTTTATTATTATTTGATCTAGATGTTCATTAACATGAGCATTTTTGAGTGATAAAATTAAAGAATTTCGCTACTTGTTATTTCAAAATTATTACAAAGTTAAAAATGAAAAAGCCAATTGAGTCAAGAAGATAATTAAATGTCATGACGTGATTTGAATTCATTGTTTTGTTATTGCATGCAATCAAATTAAAAGACAATACTAAAATAGCAGTAAAAATTATATCTGTACTTTATGATTATATTTCATAAATGAGTTGAAAAGCATTAAGTTATAAATCGTTATGTTATATATATATGTGAGTGAGGGGGAAAGAGAGAGTATGAATTATCTAAGTCGTCAAATGTCATAGTAATAATAAAAATATAATAAATTATAACTAATATTTTTAATGCCTCATATATGTAGGTACGTTGTATTTAAGAGATAAAGAATTATGATTTGTAACAATTCGATTGATATATACGTTCTGAAAGTTCTAAAAAAGTTCAAAGAGTGGTTGGATATAGCATAAACTTCTGAACCCTTTTCGATGACAATTAATATAAATTTTAAGAAAATTTATATCTGCACGAGGTGAATTTAAAAAATTTAATTTGCCATAAAATTCAGTGGCACCTCAACTAAAAGCTTAACTAATATTATAGTTTTTATTTAAACATTAGAAAGACTTTTATTGTTTTGGTCAGTTTCAAGATTACTTAATAAAGTAGTGGGGCATACTCGCGTCCTATGATTGGACTAAAGGTCACATGAGTATAATATTTTGTGGCAGTTAGTGTGGCATATATGCAACTCACACCCTATTATTGGACTAATGATCATATAAGTATAAAATAGTGTGACCACTGGCAACCTATAAAGTGTTGTTAAATTTCTTGAAAATTAGATCAGTACTTTTAAAAATATAGTTTAGCCAAAAACAGATTGTGTGCATATGGGAGTAAAAGCAATAGGCGCAGGCTGTTAAAATTAATATTGGACAATCTTTGGGCTACTTTTGAGAAACCATTAAAAATTCTATGGAATCAAATGAGCTTTTTAAGATTTAGGTGTTATTAAAACCAATAATCGGTTAATTGTAACCTACCGTCTAAATTTGCTATAAATCGGACGAATAATTTTTGAGATTTAAGATTATATGATGGTTGTAAAAATTTACTAAAACAAGACCACGATTATTTTCTGTTTTCTGTCTGTCTAGGAGTTTTTTTTTTATTCGGACACATAAAATGATTTCGTCCTTCAGTATGATCACAATGCATTCATTACCTTCGGTGCTCCCTCAAGCAAAAAAATTAGTAAGGGATAGTTGTTAGGAAATTTCTAAATCGAATTGAATGAAGTTGAAAGCAAAACGTGATGTAAGGGTGGGAATCAGAGGGTTGGTAAGAACACAACTCAAGCCCTCAATGGAGGGCTTTAGACTTGAGACTGGAATAAGAATCAATACGAAGCAAGGCATGTCCCTCAGGACTCCAGCCAACCCAAACCTACCCTAAACTAAACTCTATCCTTCGTCCTCATCCTTTCCAAGGACATACCACCATGTCTTAAGCGCCCTTTTCAAGTACAACACAGTACACTTAAAAACCCTTTCAATACACAAACTACTGACGTTACAGAAAAAAGCCCTTTTTCTTTCTTTTAAATGAGAGGAAAATCTCTTCATTCTTCCTTTGTCAATTATCAAAGGCAATTCTAATATTACCAACACTTAAAGTCTTAAAGGTTTAAGACATGTACTTGATTTGGTAAAGTAGTTGATGTTATTTCAAAAATCTCTTTTCAAATAAAAGGACTAAGGTATGAGAAGATAAATTTTAAATATTAAGAGAGATTTTCTTTTATCGACGTTCATGAAAAAGAAAACAAAATAAATATTACAATTTTATGTTAGGCAAGATTTAATAGAAAAAGTAAACGTAAAAAATATATAAATAGACGGTAATAAATATAATATACGAGAGAGACATAAAAATGTAGATAAAATATCTTATATATTAAAATAATTTTAGCACATACAAAAATACTTATATTAAATATAGTCTCTACAACTTTTCTTGCAAGTCCATTCAATGTTAAACATTTAAATTCCTCTTAGCGTAATCTCTTTAATTCAACATTGTCATCAAGTATATAGTTTTATTTCTTGTTTTAATAATTTTCATGTAGAACGTAAAAAAAAATGTTTTTTCTTCTCAATTCAATGATGTAAGACTTTAAAACTGCTGCATGTAACAATATAAAAGCTGATAAGGATATTGAAGAAACCATACGATAGAATTAATCCGTTTAATGAATCTTTATTATTGTACAATAATAAAAGTTTTCCTCTAATTTTTAAACTACCAAAATCGATCGGTTTTTTTATATTTAAAGGGTTTGGCATAGCCGAAACCTTAGATTTTTTTTTTTTTATTGAAATGAAAAAGGGCGCAAAAAAAATAAAAACTGATTAAAATTTCCGTATTTCTCGCATGTTTCTAAAAAATATTATATAAGGTCTTTTTTAACAACATTTAACAATATTGTTAGTTTCATTGTTAAATCTCAAATCCATTGATGATATAAGAGAAGGTCATGAATGCAATCCAAATATCCATGAATACAAGTGACAAGGTTACTCAAGTATCTAAAAAAAAACGTTATAAAAAAGTATCAAAATACAAAGAAAAAGGTCAATTTTATTGTTAAACTATTGATTCTTATACCTCAAAATCATGTCAAATTTAGTCAAGCATTCAGCATGTCACAAAAGCCATTGAATTTCTATTGCCATTGGACAATATAAGGAATGGACAATCTAACACAACTCTACATCGTATGTCAATAAGTACTAAACAGTAAAATAAAAGTTACTCACTCCTATTCCCAAAGGATTAGTTTGCTCAAATCCTATCACGTTTTGTTTGTATGTCCTATGATTGTATAAGTTATTAATTTGCTTTCCCCTTTTTTATCTGTCATTGTTTGAAAATACGGTTTAGTACATTTAAAAATGTTAGTTTTAATATAAAAAGCTTGTGCACATGTGGAAAAGAAAGTAATGGGTGAAGTTGAAGTAATATAGGACCAATAAAAGGGCTAATTATTGCCTACCATGATTAAAGATTTGAACAATTGAAATTTACTTTAATCGATGTTATAATGTAATTTCTAATGTTAGGTTAGAAAGTCAATGTTTTACGTTAACAAAAGTAAAATTGTAAGAAGGCGAAGGATGCTCATGATTAGTAGAGCCATGACTCACACGGTCTACTAAACAATGGTCTTCCTTATTAATGGTAGTCTAGACTCTAGCTAAACATGCTATCCACTAAATAAATTTAGTGCATCAGCACACGCATGTATACGTTAACGTAGTAAGAATACAACTAATACTCACCCTTTATATCAGCCCCCTCTCACTAATAGGCAAGGTATTATATTGACATAGACCCTCACCCTCACTACTATTTATGGGTTGAATAGAACATAGACCTATAGACCCTCATTATCATTATCATTCTTAAGTATATTTCATAATATTAGTAACTCACTACTTGTTTTCCTTAGTTTCATCTCTAATAAAAAACTAGTGAACATTTTGACCATTTCTATGGAATCGTTTAGTGTTTTATTGATTTTCTGGAAGGAGACAAAGGTCGTTTTTTTCCCCCATTCTTAAAAATCACATGACAGTTCCTACACGAACTTATAATCGTCTTACAATTATTGTTTATTCTGACAGCTCAGATTGACCAACCTATTTGAGCGAAACAATAAAGCAACTAGACCCGAAGGAGACCCTCCGCCACTGATTTGTTTGCCTAGTTGACCCTATCTATCTACATAATACAATCTATAATAATCTATAGCTCTCGTTGCCTCCGCCTCCCTTACCCGGTTTCTTTTTCTCAGTAAACACTAATTGTAGGATCACCTTCAGGGTCTAAGGTGTCTAGAGTAAACACTAATTCATCAGTTTTTTGGTTCATGGTTTTTTTGAGTATCAGTTTTTTGGTATATATAAATACTACAATTTTGGGTTGTTTCATAACAAATTTACCATTTTTTTTTAATTATGTTACATCTACTCACATTATCATGATATTTCACAAGGCTTTTAGTCAATAAGTTTAAAATCAACGGATTTTAAATTTTGTCTGGCTATCAAAAAATCTATTACCCAATTCACCTAGCACTCACACATTATTTGTATATACTATATAATATGTATATACAATAACGCCGATTAAAATCTCAAAATCGTTTTTATTTTTTAAACGTTTTCAGCTTAGATAATATTGTGGTCGAAAAAGAATTAATTATAAATTTACGATTCCTCTTTTTCAATTTCTTCTTTTTAAAATTAGAAATGTATTTACTCTTTCAATTTTTGTTTTTCAAGTGTTAATTAAACAAAGGAAGAACTTTTCAGAATGTTAAGATTTTGAGAAAAAAGTAAATAAGTTTATTTAACGACAAATTATTTATTTGACAATTATTGTTGAAAAGAAAATATCAATGAGATAAAATATCTTAGTTTACTTACTATGTATTATAACTCTCTCGTCATTGTATCTTTAAGTTTAATAATTGACTTTTCCAAATGCATTATATTTTTTTTTGTCTTATCTTAAGTATTTACGTTTAAATAAAAACGATAAGTTATCAAATATAATTAATAACTTCTTATTTTTGTGTGTATTTATTAAATATTGATTTCTGGGTATGATTTCGGTTTTTTTATTACAAATATTTTTTTCTGGAGTGTGATTTTGTATTTGCATAAAGCCGAATCATTATTATTATAATATTGTTAAGTGAATTAATCATTACTAATTACTTATTTGTTAATTCGCTTAATTGAGCTGAGTATTCCAAACTAAAACTCATTATTAAATATCTAACGCTGATTCGTAATATTGACGTAAAATAAAAGTTCAGTTAGAGTATTTCAGTTTCTTATATTACGTGTTAAGATATTTTCCGTTTCCGGGTGGTCTGACTGTTTTGGTTATTTCCTTCCGGTTCGATACTTGTTTAATAATTTTATCTCTTAACAGCAATAATTTTAGTAACAAATAGGAATTTTTAAATTTAGAGACTCGAACACATTTGTTATTCAAAATAATCTCTAACTCTTGAATCATCAACTCGATAATTCAGACTTGTGAATCATCAAATACCAAAACTCAAACACTTATCTTCAATAGCATTTTTAATTTTTCAATTTTAGCTAGAGGATAGATTACTTAAAGAACAAGTACGTCACAATTAAATTTTAAACTTTAAACAGAGATTTAATTAAATAGAAAATATTATAAATTTTGGTTCCAGGCACGTCCGTATGCATTGGAAGTCATGGCTGAAACCAATTTCTCGAGCTTATAGGTCGGATATATTTATAAATTTTTGCACTCGATTTGAATTTTTTTTAAATTGAAAGTCAATGTCTGTCCGAGTGATTTTGATATGCTTGTAAATAAACTTGTAAAAAAAGTGGTAGAAATGAATGTATATATATTCAGAAAATAAAGTTTGATTAAATGCTTTTTAATTTGTTTAAATATTGTTTTTTCGAATAGCGAGATCGATTAGTTGTAATTGTTTAATTGCATGTAATCTTAAACAATAATTGTAATTAGTTTAACACCATTTTACTATAACATTAAACATTAGTTGTTAACTATAATTAAAAAATAATAATAATAATAAAAATGAAAAAAAAAGATAAAAAGTAGGTAAATAGTTAAGAAGAAATAATAAACTGTTAGAACATTAGATGAAAAGTGTTTAATAGGGCTAAGAAATTTTGGTTTTCTACAATCATGGCCCTGCAATAACAATAAATACATCTTAAATTCTGTATAGTTATTAATTAATATCTGCAAATTTCACTATATTTTTGATATGATTGTCGTTCGTAGTAACTTGGCTGTTAAAAAATATATTTTTACCCGTAACAGTTTGATCTACAAATCTCTTAAATTTATTTTAATTCCTCCTCTACAAAATAGTAAATTTATTTTATTATTAATTAAGGAAGTATTTTATTCCGATTTTTTTTCTTTTTACTTTAACTGATACAATATTTTATTAAAGTTATTTGTTATTTAGATGTGAGATTAGTTTGAAGTTTATTTTCTAGACTTGAGAAGCTGTGGACTGTAGAGATTATAATGTAAGGAAAATAAGGCGTGAATTACTCTAGCGGGCAAGACAAGAGTCTCCCCTCTCTGTAGTTCTCTGATTAGATTCATTATTATCGTTTAAGCCAATAAAACTTGGATGGGATAATGTGGGCTCCAGAACAACCTTATCAATATCACTCTTTGAGTGAGATAAAAAATATTATTTCTAAAAACCAACTGAAGCAATCTCCAATCCTTTGTTGTTTATTTCCTACTGACTTTTTTTATTGCATTGATTATTCTTATTTATATTATTTTAATTATTTTATTGGGAAAAACTGAAAATCTTCAACATAAATATCTTTATCCTAAATACAAAATTCAAGAAAAAAATTTGTCAAATTTATTCTATTATTTAATTTTCCTTTCGAGCTTGGCGAAGGTAACTCAACCATTTCTGAAGAACGTAATTGTTTTGTCTCCATATAAAAACATTTTTGGTGAATCACCATAGTAACTTAAAATCTTCTTGTACGATTTTATTGAAATTTAGATGATAGGTCAAGATTAGCCCACAGAAGGTCCCATATTAATTTAAACCTTCTGGCACATTTAATATTTAAATGCTATCTCTCTAGAAATCGAAACAGTTTCTAATACACAACTCTTTCTATTCCCAGTTAGGCCAGATTATTTTTACGGGATTTTGTTATACCTCTTCATAAGTTACATCTATATTTTTGCACTCTATATCTAACTCTTTAAATTATCTCATTTTCAAAGTGCGCGAGGAACCTGTATGCCACACTAATTAGTGTCAGCATTACACATTAAATAATTCATGTACAGACTTACTTCGCAAATAAATAAGAAAAGCTTATTAATTTGTCAATAATAAATAAATAACAAAGAAAACAAAGAAAAAAGCAACACATTTTTAAATTTTAAAAGATTCTCTTATTAAAGGATTTGAAAAATGTAAAGCAATGTTAAGGAAAAATCATTTTTATCTAAATTTAAACAACGATTTAAAATTATCTTTATACCATTAAGAAGGGAAGAAAACTCAAATAACCAAAACTTTTCCATCAGATACTCTCAGTTTATTTTCAATATAATTCAAGGAAGTATTATAACCCTGGATTAAATCCATGAAAATAATAATACTAAGTTTTACAAGCTTCTGAATTTTCTTAAGGTTTTCTTCAGATATTTCATTCTTTGACAATTACTATATTCTGGAAAATTATATTGGAAATGCACATATATATATACCGACACTATTATACTTTAACTCCGTGGCAACGGACTTAATTTAATATTTAGAAAAAAAAAGTAAAATTAAGTAAATTAATCTAGATAAGTTATTATATATCTACTTAGATAAGTTTTGTGTCTATATTTAGATAAGTTATTGGATCTATTTGAAAACTAACAAATCAATACAAACATTTATTCTTATTAAGATAAATGTGACTGCCTTAGCTTAGCGATAACAAATCATTTCGAGGATCCTACTCAATTATGTAAATTATTGTTCGTAGTTTATATATTTATGTTTGAATCTATATATTTATAGTTTGCAGCTTATATATTTTCTCGTACTGCAAGAGCCAAACTTTTGCTACTCGGATTAGTAACAACCCATATCAAAATTATATCTAAATCAATCTTTCTCACGGCATCACAATGACATAAAAAAGATTGTGTTTCTCCCCCTCTCCCTTCAAAGAAATGTAATATAATTTTTCATGTTAAAACAATGTTTTCCCTTTCTATAAGAA
The DNA here is from genome assembly GCA_001010745.2 of Gerris buenoi. Classification (NCBI taxonomy): domain Eukaryota; kingdom Metazoa; phylum Arthropoda; class Insecta; order Hemiptera; family Gerridae; genus Gerris; species Gerris buenoi. The sequence continues at coordinate 669,083 of KZ651210.1, forward strand.
ATTTAAAGTTGAAGAATTATATTTTTCTTATTTAATTCAATTAAAAAAGTTGTAATTGTTAAAGTCTAAAAATATTGAAGTATTAAATGAACGGTTGGGTTAACCCTTGTTTTATTTGAATAAGATTAACTGAAGTGAATAATTACAGGGGAAAGTTTTGCATGGTTTTATTTAATATTTATTTCCCGTTTGTTATAGCCATGAATTAATCTGAGTGCCTTGAAACTTGACTGCGGTTTTATTCTGTCACGGTTCATTTCTATGACTTGACAGAATAACTTATATTCGTTTATAATATTATTGCCTGCAAACTATTTGTTTTTTTTTCTTTATTATGCATATATACAATGTTTACTTTATATATTTTTTCTAATATAAAAACATACTAAATAAGTGTAATTATTTAATATATCTTAACAAATGAAAGTATGTATTAATTTAACAGTATATTTTATGTGCAAAGAAGATTGAAATTAATATTAGACCATCTTTGGGCTACTTTGGACAAACCACTATAGTTTGTTTATAATCGGATTTGTACTTTTGATGATAGTGTTAATTAAAAAAAAGTTTGTGCGCAAGCGGAAGAGAACTTGAGCGCAGAAAGTTGAAATTAAGATAAGACCAACAATAGGCTAATATGATCAACCAAAAATCAAAATCGGACTATTAGTTTTAAAAATGTCTTGGTTGTCCAAATTTTGGATATCTAATTTGATTAAAATAAGAAAATTAGTTCAAGAAATGGCAGAAATCAGTGAGAATCAGTCGTAAGTAAAAATCAAAGCTTTGAATTTATATTTGGACAATAATTATTAAAAAATAAATTCTCTCCAGAATTCTACCTTCAGTCGGTAAAATATTATATGTTTAAAACCTGAATCATAAAACATAAAAGTAAGTCCACAAAAGAAAAACTTCATTAAAGTAAGTTACATAAAACATCAAAGTGAGTTTGTTAAAAAATATTGTTTCCTTATTTGACTAAATAACTAAGCATCTATTTATAATTGTTACATCAAGTTTATAAGTGGTTAAACGTTAGACTGCATTGAGAAGATTGAAAAAGCCGTGAGTATGTGTCGAGTATCATGTAAGCAGTTTCTATTTTAACTGATAGTAAACAAGATGTAATTGAAAGCATTGGAGGGTTTGTGTACGATCTCATTCGATCCCCATTCTGTCTAAACAAACGGAGAAATCAATGCGGGTCTCAATTGTTTCCTTTCTATCTACACAGCTGATAAAACTACTTCTTATTCTTTACTCCTAACTTCTAATAATAAACTAAACAATAGATTTAATACATTCTAAACTATATTTAATTTTTAGTCAATTTAAAATATTCTATTACTTTCTTTTTATTATTAAATCCTCGGTGCTTTTTATACCAGTTTGTAATATAAAAGGATTCATAGGTCTATAATTAATTTTAACAATATAAACATTGTTTTACGATTTAGTTATTTGTAAATAGATTGTTTAGTTGTTTAAACTATATTTAAATGTATATAATTAAGTCTTTCTTTAAATTACTAAATTTTCAATGCTTTTTATCTGGTCATTCTATAAAAAGGATTTGTAAGTCTAAAATTATCTTTATTTACTCAATGATTTTCATCCGATCATAATATAAAAAGGTCTTTTGATAGTTCTATCAAATAGTTTATAGTTCTATACAATTGCCCACAGTATAATAGTAGTTATTTCTAGAACTAGGCAGTCTGGCAAAATGGAATTTTACTGACGAGTGATTAAGTTAGTCTCCAAGCCGGAGGCGAGGACAGCCTATAAAGAATTAAGGCAGGTAATTTACCTAATTGACTTCTGAGGCTAAGTAGAGGCTGGCAATGAATACACAAGGCAGAAATGTTTCCTTTAGTTTCCTGTTGCATACAATGTTTTGTAACGAGGGCGGTAGAAAAATAAAACTGGCTGAAAAATAAAACTGCTGTTTATTAGATGATAAACAGCATTTTAAAACCTCGTGTAAGTTACAGATCTTGCATTTATAAGTTGTTCTGAGATCAATAATATTTTCTTAGACGAAAATTAAAATTATCAACGAATTTTATTTTATTTTATTACAATAACTTTTCTATTAACTAGACCAAATGTTACTGGTACAAACTAAATGAAACTACAAACAAAAATAAATGCTTTACTCAAATTAAGAAGTAGCTTTGTGATGGAAAAATAGATAAAAGAAAAAAAAACTCTTAATAGAAAGCAATGAGAATATTTTATAAAACATGAATGCTTATCAGTAAATTAACAGTAAATTGCTGCTATGACTGTTGACAACAAAAAAACTATTGTTTTCCGAGCAATTATTTAGTTCTTTCAAACGATTAAAAGAACCTAAAAAGAGAAAAACAAATCTTATTAATATATAAATCAGAATGTTTGTCTGTCTGTTAGCTTATAACTTGAGAACGACTGAACAGATTTTAATGATTCTTTTTTTATCAGAAAGCTTATTCTTCAGGGCATGATCTAGGCTATTTTAAAACAAAAAAAGTAATCCTTAAAGGTCTGGAAAAATGACACAGAAATTAATATTATGACATTTAATTGTTTTGACTTATTTTTTAAAAATAATGTTAGGTACATTAATTACTTTAATTAATTACTCCATAGATATTTAATATGCCATGGAAAAGAAAATCAGTTAAGAGTACAGCTGCTAAGTCCATAAAATTATGATGAGCTAATGAAATCACAATCAGCAGACTACTCATCGTAGAGAAACTGATAGAATCCGTACCTCTGTTTCAAGAGCTTCCGAAAGCACTAAAGAGAGAGAGCAAGGCCGCGAGAACATGGTAGAATCCTCACTTCTATATCGAGGGCCAACGAATCAGTTGAGGCATATATATCAAGAATAAACCAAAATACTCTTAGAATAGCGACCGCTAGATGTAACCATCCACATTATACCTTTCTTTGTTATGCAGCTATGAATTATGATGCTAATATAGATTATGCTAATCACGCATTAGTTAAACTGGGTAAAATGAGTAAACTATGTTTTTACTTTAAAATGGGATGATGAGCCTCCCGGTATATGTTGCTCCAGTTGAAAGGTTTCTCTTCCATACATCGAAGCATCTCCTCAGCCATTATTATCTTTCTTTTCAGAAAATAATGACACATCTGTTCATTTTCTTAAAAATTTAAGAAAATATGACTCGTGCTTTCAGATGACATTTTTGGTGTTGAACAAGAAATTACAATGCCTGGTTTTTCCCCTACATTTGTCATTCAAGGGCAAACGAACCACCGGATTGGCTCCATCTTTCCGATTAAAAAGGTTTTTACAAATATAAATCATTCTTCTGACTCAAGTTGAAACATGTAAGTCAAAGCTCTGATTTTGATACTTCATCAAAAATAAGAAATGAGGAAATTCTAGAGGACATAAAAAAAAGATTTAATTGAAATCGATAAAAAAAAAAGATAAGATTGCTCCAGGAATTAGAGGAAACTGAAAGAAAGAAAATTAGGCTTGCCCTAGGAGCAATATAAATAATTTTGTTCATGAGATCTTGTGTTTTTTTTTTTTAAAATAAATAAAACAATTTAAATGCAGATTATATTGAGATGATTATCATATTGAGATGTAGAAAAATTGCACTGACATCACCAATAGCCTTAGCAGACGAGCTATTGTATTATAGGTCTAGAACTTCACAAGAGTCAACACATTTTTTAAACAATATATAATCAAATATTCATTTTTAAAAATGATTAATAAATTTATTTGCAATCGTAATTAACTAAAGTATGATGCTTTTTTAATTTAAGAATATATTTTTGGATTGGATTATATTAAGAATATAAATAAATGATTAATTTACCACTCAGTATCTCTACATAACTACTAAGACACTTCCTTACTGCTCCGTGCGAAGCACGGGTATTTCTGCTAGTAAATAAATAAAAATAAAATAAATCACATGCTCATTTACTCCATTTCATGGAAAAACATTAAATCATTGATACGTTTGTGGGCATTGAATACACATATAGACATTTCATTTTCAATGCTTTCCCGTGATGTGGAGAAAACGTTTGATGTTCAGTTAAGACTGTTACTTCTTATAAAACTATTTAAACTTATGAGAGCAAGGATGATTTTCAATTAAGACTATTTTGTTACTTCTGATTACATGAATTAATTTTATGAAAAGAAGAATTATGTTTAGTTGACGTGTTGAAAATATTGACTATACAGTCTAGAAGCTGAAGAATCAAAAAGGGGAGCGAAATACAATAGAAACAGCGATTCTTTTTAAGAAGGAAGGGAAGGTGTGTCGAATCATTGAACCGTTCAGGATCTAGCCAAACCCGGAGTCAATAGACTGCTGCGTATTCGATAAAATGGAACCCCAGACCCGCAACCAATTGATCTATCTACTTGACTTGATCGTTCATTTTAATTCAAAACTATATTACCTCCAGGAATATCCATCTATAACAATAAATATAATATTTTCTGTATAAATAGAAAGTCTGCCCCAAAAACTCCCTGAATCACTTGGAATATTTTAAAAATTCCCTCCCGAACTCTGAAAAAATACCCCAAAATTTGATTCCCCCCAAAAAATTCTGGCGCATGTTGCGCCATTATTTGTATACATTTTTACCTTGTTAGATCTTTCCGTCTCATATAGTTATCCCAAAAATAACACTTGTGAAAAAAAAAAAATAAACCAAATTTTGCGTAAAACGTTGTGATATCATTGGGTCAGCCAAGTTTTCCCCTGTCCAAGTAAGTTCTAGGGGTAATACATCCAGTTCGCAAGTAAGGGACGTTGTTTGTCTGTCTCCCTCTCTGTCACTCCTCTCTATACTCTTCCTCACAAACTCAACCTTTCTTTCCCAAATCACTTAACACGATTAAATTTAAAAACATTTTCTGAGTTGGCAATTATACGTGCACAAATAGGTTAATCAGGTTGTAATGAACTCTAACTTGAAATTAATTTTACATACCTTGCACATAACTGCAATTAATAACTTATTAACTGAGCAAATTTCTTGCGTTCAGCGAAAATAAAAGTTGGTTTTACATAGAATTCCGCCAAAACATCTTTTACTTCCTCGAACGTGACGTCCTCCAAATGTAATTAATAATGTAAATAATTAATAATAATTAATGTAAATAATCTTTAATAAGATAATAGAGGGAGCATCAAATGCCTTGAAATGGTTCCAATAACAGTAAAGGGTGCCCCAAAATATGTTTAATATTTTAACAGCCTAACAACTAATAAATGAACATACGTTTTTAAATTTTAAAACATATAACATCTTCTGTTAATAAGAGCCATGAACTCTACCCGCCTCTTGGTTATATTTTTAAAATTATATAAGAGTTCTAAATCTGGCCCTAGACACTGGGAACGCGTCCAATTTTCAGCCGATGGATTTAGCCAGACGAAATATTTTACGGCTATTTTTTTTACCCTCCCCCGGCTTATAATTTTACAGGTTAAAATCTCAATATATATATTTTTTTTTATACTAAAACATGTTTTTAAAAGAGAGAAAAATATTTTTGTTTAGTTTTAGATAAAAAAATATTTACATTATACACAATCTTTTGAATGCAAGTCTACTACAGAAAGAAATAAATAAGCATGTTTTATTATAAATCATAAGGAAAAATAAATAACAGATATTTCTTTTAATTGACGTCTAGACGGGAAAAATGCATTTTTTAATTTAATTATGAAAAACTATAGCCTTTTGACATCCCACACTACAGGAAAATTATATCACAAACATATTTATCTTTATTTAATAACTAGCCCTGGCCCTTACTTAAAAATGAACGCTGTTCAGGTTTACTATATTAAATATTTATTTTTGAAGTTAATAGAATTACCTCGATTATAATAATTTGTTATTTGATAAAATCCACATTTTCACGGGTTTTTATTATTAACTTGTCTTGCCTGTGAACTACAAATTTTGTTATCGATCTTTAATAAACTTTCCGACATCCTAGATACCTGTAACTTTCACAAATTCACACATCCCATAACGATGTAAGTTATTTAAATACAAGAATACATCAATATAGTCTTTAATATTTTTTTATAGAAAAGTTTTAACATACGCATGATATAACCGCTCATCGCTGTGTAACAATAAATAGTTGTTTTTTTGACAAAAGTAATATCGATTTTAGTTTTTGTAATGTATGAAATGAAAAAGCTGCCAACAAATTTTGCTATTCTCATCAATGTATCGACAAAATTACTTTATATATATATAT
>KZ651210.1:675609-702945 GCA_001010745.2 Gerris buenoi
ATATATATAATTTTTATAAATGAAGCCCTTTTTTGAAATACTGTCTGCTATTATGATGGAGTTATGTAAGGCTAGTTACATAATATATTATATATTAAAAATGTATTGATCCTTTACCAACTGTGTAGCACAATGAATACTTCTTTTTGAATACATTCTTACCTTAAATATATTTTTATTCAGATATAAATTCATATAAAATATAATAAATATTGTATATTTGATTAATTCTCTATTGGTTTAGTTATTGCAAACGGAGATATAATATTAATTTAGAGATATAGTTTGATAGTAAACATTATTTCTTATGTACCTACTTACTAAGATATAATATGAAAAACTGTTTTTCTTTACTGAAAAAGCATATTGCACTTCTTAATTCATTCAATAAATTCCAGTTTTTAAATTTGCCTCAAGTGCCGTCGAGCTAAACAAATATTCATAAGAAGATTGTTGTCCCTATTTCTTCAATACTATTTTCTTCTGTTGGGTCAATTAGGGTGAAAAGATATAATTTAACTCATTAGTGTGAGTACTGGCTATATTTCGCCCCCCTCCGGGGCATAATCATGCCTAATCCCTAATCTTGAGAAGATTGGAATATTATTCAACTTAACTGAGTTGGTTAGTCATAAAACTTTTTTATTAAATGTAATATTTGAAATTTTTAAAATTTAAAAAGGTTTTAGATGACCAGGTATCTCCATTCATCACTATTTAAATGACATAGAACTAAAACTAAAACAATTAACAAAACACAGTAAAAAAAAACACGTTTTTATCTGGTAACTATACACTTCTATATGTATTCCAGCAATCTTCTCAAGATTAGGCATGTTTATGACCCGGAGGGGGGGGGCGAAATATAGCCAGTACTCACACTAATGAGTTGCTAATAAACTATACAATTACACTAATAATTAATTTTTGTTAATTGTTTTAGTTTTAGTTCTATGTCATTTAAATAGTGATGAATGGAGATACCAGGTCATCTAAAACCTTTTTAAATTTTAAAAATTTCAAATATTACATTTAATAAAAAAGTTTTATGACTAACCAACTCAGTTAAGTTGAATAATATTCCAATCTTCTCAAGATTAGGGATTAGGCATGATTATGCCCCGGAGGGGGGCGAAATATAGCCAGTACTCACACTAATGAGTTAAATTATATCTTTTCACCCTAATTGACCCAACAGAAGAAAATAGTTAACAAATATTGATATAGAGTGTTTTTTTTTGTTTTTTTATCATGTACCAAACTTTAGCACGTTAAAAATTGTATTAAATATGTTCGTTACGGCTTACACTATATAAAATAAATGGGTGAAAATTTTGCATTGTTAAAATAAATTACGCGGGATAATAATTGGCACCAACGTGAAAAAATTATTTAAGTTATAATGATCTTTTAAATATACACATGAATTTCAAGGTAATTTAACATGGCGTTAAATCAAATTTAGTTCGTTAGTTAGTTTTTAGTTTTATTATTAAAGTTGTAAATTTGAATATAACCGCGGTGATATTGTGGGTCTTCAACTTATCTGATAAGTTACGAGGGAAAATCCGATAAAGTTCAGACAAAATAAAAATTGTAAAATTGTTAATTAAGCAAGAAAAACTATTTTTATCTAAGGTCATTAAGGGGATAATCCTAGATTGAAGATTTGTGTATGGCTTATCATTTATATCAACAATTGGTTGTATAAAGTTTATTTTACCTAAATTTAGGTTAAAATATGGCAAAACTATAACCATATATTTTCTTATTATTCAAGAATATATCGATACTTCATTTCACAGTTTCGAGATGAGATTTACCTGAAGTGGCTTTTAGCCAAAATCAAAATATTATAAACCTGATAATTTATAAAATTAAACATGTGGTATGACATTTTTTTAAATTTGTTTTTATAAATGTCAGTTGGTATTTTTTTCTTTAATTTTAAAAAATAAATCAATTTGAGAGAAGTAAAATGACGTGCTGTCCGGGACAAACTAATCTAAGATATAATGGACTTCAATTGGTCGAATATAAAGGACCACTTATCGTGTAAGTTTGCGTAAAATTAACAATTTAAAATTCAAAATATGAAACTTAACGTTTCAGAAGAAACAAGTCAATAATTTTTTTGTTTTAAAATAATGACAATTTATCTATTTACTTTAAAAAAAATCAATTAAATATTCCAAATTAGTTGGCAGTTGAAAACAGATTCGCTTAACTTTGTGTTCATTGATAAGATTATTACAAGTCTTAATATTAATATAACCATTGATAATTAGTTCAAGTTCAGTATAGAATAATTCGTAGAACTTTAAGAAGTATTTTCCAAAAAAAAAATTGTTTTAAAAGCAAAATTTAATTTGATTTTTCTTTAACAAAATCAAAAAGACGGGAAAACGAAAGATGAAACGATTATTGGACCGAATAATAAGAAAATCTAATGGGTTAAGTTAAAATAAATTTCATTTTTATTTTTATTTTTTTTTTAATTATATTAACTTAACTTAAAAATTAGTTTTTTTCATTGCTCAATTTTGTAATTTAAAGACTAGCATAATGTTACATTTTTTTGTTTGTTTTGTCTATCGATAATTTATCCACTTGTTTGCTTTTATTTAGTATTGATCATTTAACTTTTTTTTGGTTGTTATTTAGAATTGATAATTTATCCATTTGTTTTTGGATTATTCTTAACAATTGATCATTTATATATTTTAATTAAATAATTAATATGTATAAAAATACCATTTTTAAAAACTGGTCTTATTTTCAATTTTTTTTTTTTTTTTTTTGGTTACTGTATTCTTCACCCCTAAATTGTTTCTATGTGCAAAATTTGTGGAAGATTGAATAACAGGAAGTGGTTCAAAATTGGGGTAATATGAGTGTGATGAAACTTGCAAAGTAATATAAGACCAGTAATCAAAACGATCATTTATTTATTCGGTTTTATTTTTTTTTAGTGTCGATCAGCTGTTCCATTTTTTTTATTTAGAATTGATAATTTATTCCATTAGTTCTGGGTTTCCATCGGTGATGCACCCAAAAGCCAAACCTTTATTTCTCAATTTCACCAAGGGGTATCATTTTTTTTAAGGTAGGTTTTAAGGTTAAACCTCTTACCTGCGCATATGGGATTGGGATGCCAGATTGTTTTCAAGTTTAGCATTTTGTCCACCGCTATTTTGTGGGGCCCAGTTTGGTTTGTGACCAAATTAGGTTTTGTTTCGGGTGTTTTAATGTTTTGATAAATTTTGTATGTTGCAGGGCAGCCAAAATGGTTGACGCAGCCACCCTTGATAAACTTGAAGCCGGATTCAAGAAACTGTCTGAATCCGACAGCAAATCTCTGCTGAAGAAGTACCTGACCAAGGATGTGTTCGAGAAACTCAAGAACCTGAAGACCCCCTCCTTTGGCTCCACCCTCCTTGATTGCATCCAATCAGGTAATTATATTTTATGATATGATATTAAATATTGACGGATTTTCTTTTTTTACAAGCATTTATTTAACTTACGATGTTTGTATGTATGTATATGCATGTTCGGGTCAAATCTTTCAACTGAATATTAAAGCCGTTATCCTCACAGATTGAATTGAAATTTTGCATACACATTTAGTTTGGATGACAATGCATGTTTTAGCTAAGTGACGTCATTCTAAATGCAATATGGCGGCTGCCCAAGATGGTGGAATGTTATTTTTTTAAGCAGCCCATTATATGGGTATCAAATGAAAGGTTTTGCTGAGAAGAATACAAATAAAAGCTTGTTTTTTAAAAAAATATTGTATTTATTATCAACTTATTTAGAATTAGGTACCAAAGTATACAATTTTTGGGGGGCTTTTTTTTAAAACCTGTGGGTGCTGGTGGGCCCTCTGTACGTGTCTCTGCACGGCAGGGCTGATTACCCACCTGCTTACCACCTCAAATGTTGCTCCGCATGATAATTTTTGAATATATATTTAAAAAGGGAAACTAATTTAACTATAAATATATTTTATTATTGGTATTTCTGTTTTTTATTTTTAAGGTGTTGAGAACTTGGACAGCGGCTGCGGTATCTATGCTCCTGACGCTGAATCCTACACAGTTTTCGCTGAACTGTTCGACCCCATCATCGAGGATTACCATCAGGGATTCAAGAAGTCCGACAAGCACCCCAACAAGGACTGGGGTGATGTTGACTCTCTTGGAAACCTTGACCCCACTGTAAGTTAGCTTCTGAATTATAATGTAATACCATTCTATCAAATGAACCTAGATCTTGTGGAGAGGAGACCAAGTTTTGAACCCATGACAAGGATATTAATGTGCATATTATATAACATAATATTAGTGTTAAATGCGGAGTTAGATATGGCAGTTCGGTTCTTTAAAGATGGGTTTTTTTCTTATTCTTAGTTTACATTTTATAGCCTGTTTCGTAGATCTATTTGAGAGTGAAAATGTGTAACATTCTTCGTAGATCGTGAAACACAGCTTCACTTATTCTGGGTTGGAAATTTGTAACCAATTACGAAGATCTTGAAACTCAGCTTTTGTAACCGATTCCGTAGGTTGTAAACGCATCTTTCTTTACTCGTGGTTTTGCAATTTTGGTATACTTGTTTTGTAGATCGCAAAATGGTGGCAATTACGAAGATCTTCTTGAAATTAACAATTTAAATTTTGAAACAGTTACTTAGCTCTCTTAATTCATGGTTGGGATTTTTTTAAATCGTACTTTTGATTGCACACACACATTTGATGACTGGTTTTCTTGTTTTTTTTAGGGCGAGTACGTCATTTCAACTCGCGTCAGGTGTGGTAGGTCCATGGAAGGCTACCCCTTCAACCCCTGCCTTACCGAAGCCCAGTACAAAGAAATGGAAGAGAAGGTATTAAATTAGAGCTAATACTAATTATTCTATGCATAGAACAAATCTAGTTAGTTTTAATTATTTCTTATTCCTTTTATCTACCTGAATCCTGTATTTTCTTATACTTACAATTTGACAGAATAGATTTTCCTGGGTAACTTTTAAATAACTAATACAAAAAGAATTTATATGGTCGTTGATCTTAATTCTTATACACACTTGGTAAATCAAGATTATCAAACGTTGCAAAATCTATTTGATTGAATATTGGTAATCATCAGTTGTGTAAATTTCTTTGCTATACAATAAACAACTGAAAGATACAATATTTTACTATTTTACCTCAGTCAAGAACCGGTCATGGTTAGAGGTCAACACAGAACGCTCTTATGTCCAGTTAACTCAAATCTGTTAATATCGATATGCAATCATCTCTAACTTCCTTTAACCACCTTTAATTACCTCCAAAAACTAATCTACCTCTAGGTAACTGAAACCTGCTGTTATATATGAATGAGCCCTCTAAATTATTCTTATTAATCGATGAGTCATTACCCGTTGTTATCTCTTTTTATAACATCTTTTTATATGTTTACCTCTTTATGATAATAAATGTATGAAAAATAATAAAGATTTTTTTTGTTGTTGATAGGTTTCCTCTACCCTTTCCGCTATGGCTGGTGATTTGAAGGGAACTTACTACCCTCTGACTGGCATGACCAAGGAAACCCAGCAGAAGCTCATCGATGATCACTTCCTCTTCAAGGAAGGTGACAGGTTCCTCCAGGCCGCCAACGCCTGCAGGTAAATAATGCATTTTTGTAGTATTATACAGCGCAAGCTTGCTTAGACTCTGGCAATACGTATAAATTAAAATCTTCTGCAGAAAATCCCCTCAGAGATAGTCAAGTGTTAAAGTTAGTGTAAGAATCATAGTTAAGAATCTTCTCATAACGTAATCGGTTAGTTTGTTACACTTATGTTTTATGTTGCTAATGAAACATAATGTGTAAATATTTGTACCAGCAATGGATTACACACTAGAGATTTATTTAATTTTGTTGAGAGTAATTGTGATTGTAAAAGTATAGGTCACTTTTGCTCGGTTATCTATGAATCGAAGTCTAGATCACAGGTTCGTGTTTTGGTTTTGGTTTTTCTCTTCATTCTTCTACTAGCACTGTTCAATTTAATGAAAGCCTTCTATATCTAAGATGTACAAAAGATCCTTATTCTTCATCTGATAATGTAGAAAGAAAATGTATCTTGTGATTATAAGAATTATACTTAATACCGTATATTATTGGACAAGTGATTAACAGAATTCGTTTGCTTTAGGTTCTGGCCCTCTGGAAGGGGTATCTACCACAATGACAATAAGACATTCTTGGTATGGTGCAATGAAGAGGATCACCTTAGGCTTATTTCCATGCAGATGGGAGGTGACCTTGGCGAGGTAAGAAATTCACAATAATTTTAAAATGTTAAAATAATTTAAATTATTATCCCCAATGCCATTCATCATCCTCATGATTGACGTTGTTGTTTTCTTTACCTACAGGTCTACAGAAGGCTGGTAACGGCTGTGAATGACGTTGAGAAGCGAGTTCCTTTCTCCCACAACGAGAGGCTCGGATTCTTGACTTTCTGCCCCACCAACTTGGGAACAACTGTCAGGGCCTCCGTCCACATCAAAGTACCCAAACTTGCTGCTAACAAGGCTAAGCTCGAGGAAGTAGCTGCCAAGTTCAACTTGCAGGTAAATGCTGTTGAAAAATTAAGATGGAGAAATAAAACTAATCCAAGAGAACAAAAACAGTCAATCAAAAGAAAAAGTTATTTGAAAAAAGATCGATGATTCTTTGCTCTTGCTGAAAACAATGCGTTGACAACCATTGTTGGCAACAAATGATTTCCTACGTTCGAACCCATATTAGCAAAAAAAAATTTAGCAATTTTTAAAAAAATGCTTATTATGGGAGTAATCTTGATAGTTGAACCCATTGGAAAGTACATACTCAACAAAGTTGCTTATTATGTTTCATTAGCAGTCCTCTCGCAAAAAGAAATTATACGCTTCCTTAAGAATGAACACAGCACTATGGGTTTGTTAACGTCAGAATTCGCACATTCTTAAAACACTAGTCTCTTTCGAAAATCAAGGCATAGCGGTTACACTGGACGAATTCAAACAAAGAAATAACCTCTAACTTCTAATTTTCCCAGGACTTTATTGTAATCTTTGAATACACAAGTTACAAATGTTTTAATGTGTTTATAGGTTCGTGGAACCAGGGGAGAGCATACTGAAGCTGAAGGTGGTGTCTATGACATCTCCAACAAGCGTCGTATGGGTCTGACTGAATACCAGGCCGTCAAGGAAATGTACGACGGAATCCTTGAAATCATCAAGATGGAGAAGGAACTTTAAATCTACAAACTCAAATAAACAAACACACAACAAAGAAACACCCTTACTATATATATTATATATATAACCTACATTTTTATCATTATTTTTCTTACAATTTAAAAACAACTACAAGCAAAAGAAACAAACCAAATATATTTATAACTATATCCTAAAAAGAAAAAAATGAAAAAAGAAAATTTGATGAAAAACTGTATTGAAAGCGGTATTTCTTTTATATATAAGTTTTTTTTACTAAAAAAAGTATATTTTTAGTAAAATAAAGCTTTTTTCAAAAAATAAATATTAATGCTCATAAAAAAACAGTATCAAATTTTTTTGTTCTTTTTTTTCTAAAAGACCCTTTCAATTTTTTTATTAAAAAAAAAAACAATAAAAAATTGCCTTCTTTACAAACCTTTAATTTTGAAATAGCTTAAAAAAATAAAGGTTTTATATCTGTTTTAAAAGAAATAATAAAAGTATATGCTGTAACTTAAATTGAAATTGTTTTTTATTTGGCAATAAAAAAACAACTTAATACACTAATGATGTTTTTTTATTGCATTGTAATATAAAATAAAAAGGGAAAGGAGTATGAGATTGATTAAAAGACAAAATCTAATTAAGCACTTAAGAAATCATTGAAAAGATCGTTTATATATTTATTTATATTAATTAATTAATTTATTTATTTATTAAAAAGAAAATTACTTTTCGATTTGAGCTAAGTTTTTTCCTATTTTGTAATATTGTTACTACACCAAATTTAAATAGTATATTTTTGTTGTTTTTTTTAATGATGGTTATAAATAAAATAATAAAATAAAAAATTGAACACTAGTCCAAATTTGTTGTATGTTAGGACTAATGATGTTTTTTTATTGCATTGTAATATAAAATAAAAAGGGAAAGGAGTATGAGATTGATTAAAAGACAAAATCTAATTAAGCACTTAAGAAATCATTGAAAAGATCGTTTATATATTTATTTATATTAATTAATTAATTTATTTATTTATTAAAAAGAAAATTACTTTTCGATTTGAGCTAAGTTTTTTCCTATTTTGTAATATTGTTACTACACCAAATTTAAATAGTATATTTTTGTTGTTTTTTTTAATGATGGTTATAAATAAAATAATAAAATAAAAAATTGAACACTAGTCCAAATTTGTTGTATGTTAGGTTACGGTCATACCTAGTCTCTTCCCCCCTCTCCCTCTCCTGTAGAAGTAACAAACCGGTAAGGTTTATAAAATGTATTTAACAAAAATGAATTATATATGCAATTGATTTTCTCTTATTAAAGTAAAAATTAAAACATGAATGATTCATAAAAACAGTAATACACTCATGTAGAAAAAAGCTAATGTACAAGGAAGAATAAAATATATAATAAACAAAAAATAAACTTGTCGAGAAGGTTAAAAATATTGTTTTTATTTTTGAAACCTACCACTTTGTTCCTCATTTTTTTTTACCACTCGTTTGTTTCTCCTCTATAGCTTCAAAATTTGTTTATTTTTGAAATTGTACTCACACAATTAACTCATAAATTAATTTTTGGAGCCGACCCTCGATTTTAATTTTTTTGGGAGGGGAGGGGGGGTTAAGGACATTCGAGTTCAAAAGAATCTCATTACAAGAATGCACACTTTTTAAAAGAAGAAAACAGACGAAAAAGAACGAAGAGAAAAAAAAGATAAGACTATAAAGAATGATAAAAGTAGGGCCAACAACCGAGGATGTAGGTTCAACTCCCAGAGAGGTGATATGTGTTTCGCGCTATTCTTGAAGACAGTAACTCGTAAGAAAGGACAGTAACTCTCCTAGTAAAATGTGAAATTTTATGAATAAGAATCTGAGGACCTGGACGCCACAGAAATATCGCTCGATAATTATTAGAAACCAAGTGTATTAATATAATACCAAACTCCGTTTGGTTCTGTTCAGAGAGTATAATTAAAAACAAATTCATAAAATAATTAGATTTCTATTAATAGAAAAACAAATGTGACAAAAAGAGTGAATAAAACTAAGCAAATGCTAACAGTAAACAATTAAAGTATAGATTGTCTGAAATTTACTAAAAAATAATCAATTTCTTAACATCAAATTAAACTGAGTGTCATCATACAGAAGTATTGTATATGTGACCAACAGCTAAGGGTGTAGGTTCGATTCCCAGTGAGGTGATATCTGTTTCTCTCTAATCTTGAAGATACAAATAAGATACACATTACTACAACGATTTATACAACTTTTACTAACCTTCTCATACATCTTTCTTAACTACTACTAAATATTATTTAATTGGCCCAGTTTTTGAGAGTCAGCATGGCCGGCGTGTGGATTTAATTACTTACCGCGTAAGTACGTCGTGAGTAATTTTATAAGGGTAAGTTATATTTATTTTATATACATTTAAAATAATGTTAACGTGCTCGGCCAACAATGCATCAAGGAAGCACAATTTTTTTTTCTTTGGGTTTTTAGTCCCGTTTGACTGCTCATTGGGTCATTACAGGACGGGGGGTTATCCGACCACTTTACTCATCTACTCGATGAGATCATCAGTGTGAAACATGTCTGACCCCTCCGGGATTCGAACTCACGTCGGGTTTCAGAGCCGAGGATGTTATCCACTCGACCACGCCGGCCCCCTAGGAAGCACAATTGTGGGTTCGATCCCTTGCTGTGATGCTTTGATTTTTATGCCTCATTAATGATCATATCACACTCGCTTCGGTGCGGCGGTGCAATGTACAGAACAGGTGTATGATGTGTGAAATGGCTGGAACTCTCTACCACTGGGGCTAGTAAAACTTGGCTAAAATTAGGCCAAATTGCTAGGTTCTAAAAATTAGTTCTTCCTACACGTCTTGCACTAGGATCTTACTACTTCTACTACTGGTTCAATCAGTGGCGTACGCAGGAATGGGAGGGGGGGGGGGTCAACGGGCCTGCCTATATTAACACTATATACCGGTCCCGTTGTTTTCTGAGTCCGAATTTTTCTGATGGAAGCATAAACTAAGTAGGCCCGATTGCCGGCTAGGCCCGGATTTTTGCCGATGGAATTAAATTAGGAAGCCTAAATTAAATCGGCCCAATTTCCGGCTTGGCCTAGATTTTTGCTGATGATACTAAAACTATTAAACACTTTGCCGGCTAGGCCCAGATTTTTGCCGATGGAATTAAATTAGGAAGCATAAATTAAGTATTTAAGATAGCAGAAATATTGATAGCTGAGATATTGGGAACTCTTGAGAGAGCGTCAGCAACTGAATTTTGGTCACGTGGAAGATATCGAATATCGGTAGAGAATTGACCAATAAAGTCTAAGTGACGTTGTTGTCTCGGACTAGCTTTATCTAATGACTGGTTAAAAGCAGTGGTCATAGGACGGTGGTCAGTAAATATGACTAGTTCACGACCCTCTACTAGTGGACGAAAATATTTCACTGCAGAGTAGGCCGCAAGCAGTTCTCGATCATATGTAGAATATTTTTGTTGTGCAGGAGTGAGGCTACGAGAAAAAAATGCAAGAGGTACTATCTTATTACCTTGTTTTTGTTGTAGGGCTCCACCCAGTGCAGTTTGAGAAGCATCAACAGAAATATACAAGAGATCATTTGTTGGATGAGCCAACAAAGTAGCTTTACTGAGCTTCTGCTTCCACGTTTCAAATGCAGCACGTGCTTCGTCTGTCCAAACTACTGGTCTACGATCTGTCTTCTTATTATCAGGAATTAATTTGTAGAGGGTATCTTGAATGGCTGCTGTATTTGGGAGGCAACGGCGGTAAAAATTCAATAGTCCCAAAAAACGACGAAGTCGTTGAACTTCTTGTGGGAGAGGAAAATCCAGTATTGCCTGTACTCGATCGGTTTGAGGACGGATTCCTTCAGAATTAACTGTATAGCCGAGAAAATCTAGTTCCTTCACTCCGAAGACACATTTTTGTACATTAATTATCATTCCATGTTTTGTTAGTGTTTGAAATACAGAGTGCAGATGTTGATGGTGTTGATCTTCATTATCAGACGCTACCAAAATGTCATCGATGTATGAGAAGGCAAATGAAAGATCTTGAAGAACATGATGAATAAAACGCTGGAACGTCTGAGCTGAATTTCGGAGACCAAACGGCATTTTCATAAATTCAAAAAGGCCGAATGGTGTGGTCACAGCCGTTTTTGGAATATCTCCCTCCGTAACAGGCACTTGGTGGAAAGCTTTCATTAAGTCGATTTTGGAAAATATTTGTCGTCCAGCTAGTTCGGCATTAAAATCAAGGATATTGGGTATTGGATACCGATCAGGTAAAGTTATATTGTTTAGTGCCCTGTAGTCCCCACATGGTCTCCATGTACCGTAACCTTTTTTTACCAGATGGAGGGAGGAGGCCCAAGGGCTTTTGGATGGTCTACATATGCCTTGCTGACACATTGTTTGGAAAGCTAAACGTGTTTCTGACAATCTGTCAGGCGGTAAACGCCGGGCCTTGGCAAAGACTGGCGGGCCTTTAGTGATTATAGAATGAGTAACTGTAACTTCTGTACTACCTGAAGGATGAGCAGTAAATAAATTAGGGTAGCTCTCCAGAATGTTCTTGAATAAGATATCCGGAGGGATAGTTCTAACCGATCCAATTGTAGGTAGTTGAGTTATGGCTCCGTTGTAAGACAGTCCTGTAGTGGAATCCACCAAGCGTCTGTTCTTCAAGTCTACTAATAATCCGAAGTGCTTTAAAAAATCAGCTCCAAGTATCGGACCTGTTACATCTGCCAAGAAAAACGGCCAGGGCATAGCGCGGCGTAAACCAAGGTCAAGTTGAATTAGCTTGGTACCGTATGTAGGGATGGGTGCGCCCGATGCTGTATACAGTGTTGTCGGTTGTAGACCCTTTTTCCTGTCTATTGTGGAGGGGGGCCTAACAGATACCGCTGCGCCAGTGTCTACAAGGTATCGAGTGCCAGTACCTTTATCTGTTATATATAAGAATGCTGGGCGGTGAAAAAGCTTACCATCGCCGACCGCCATTAGCGATGGTTGTTCTCGTTTTCCTGCTTGTTACAAAGACATTTTTTAGCATTAGTACCGAATCGGCGATGGTACCAACATACTCCTTGTTTCCGATTCGCAGAAGAGGATCGGGAGCTAGAACCATTTAAATGCGAGCTGGAACGATTTGGTCTAAAGTTCATGTTACTGATGGTCGTTGTCAGTTGTGCTATGGCAGCTTCAAAAGAAGAAATTCTTTGTTCTGTAATTGGCTCAGGCGCAGATGAAGAAGTAGTTGCAGCACAAATATTGTATGATGGAACAGTAGTTTCCATGATTTTATCTGCCATTGTTGCCAGAGCATCAAGCGTATCGCTGCTAGCGGCCAAAATGGAACTGGTTTATGTAGAAAGTCATTGCAAAAAAATAGTTCGTAAAAAATCATCTTGGATTCGAGTTCCTGCTAGAGCTCTCATTTCTCTGAGGAGGGTAGAGGGGGGAGGTAATTTTTATCACCTAAAGCTAACTCATTGAGTAACTTCTTTGCTTTTCTTCCATCACTCTCCTCGAATTCGGCAAGCAACCGTGTTTTCAAGTCGGTATAAGGAGTAGAACTCAAAGGCTTGACTAATAAGTCGCTGATGGTTCCAGCTACATCAGGGTCAAGAGAACCTACTACATGATGGTATTTAGTGGTTTCGGTCAGTATATTGGCAGTAGCAAACTGGGACTCCAGTTGGACGAACCAAACCTTCACATTTTTTTTCCAAAATTGAGGAATTTTAAGACTCACCCGAGAAAGGGTACTAGCTGTTGAGTTAGATTCCGTGTTGTTCGTATTTGTTTCAATTTCAGGCATGTTGAATTGATTGTTAATGATATGAACAAACTCACTTCATCCAATCAAAGTTTGTTTTGTCGGCCGTAGAGAGAGGAACTCGAATCACAGGCATCTAATCTCGGAAATTTTTTTTCGAACCAAAAAAAACATTATAGCCTTAGTTCTATTTTGTGCTCAAAAAAAAAATTTTGTCCGTCCGGATCCAAACGAGGCTTATTTTGTCGGGCTTGAAGTGGCGAACGCAAAACACCCATCCGACCTCATATTTCGGTCGTAAATCAGGCGCAATCGTCGTTAAAGTGCCACTTGTAGGGTAGCAAAATTTTAATATAATGGGAATAACAAGAATTAACCCTTGTAGTCATTATTGCTATCATATAATCTGTACTAATTTAAATTTGTTGAAATGATGTTTCTATTATTTTGTGTGATATAGTTCTGGAGTGGAAGTAAATTATTATTATTTTTTTTTTTTATAATTAAGTTAATTTATTTATTTCATTAATTTTATAATGTATTGACTAAATTTTANAAAAGGAGGTTTAAATTAATAGTATTGTTAATGTTTTCATTTTTAGAAAGAAAAAAATATATGTGATTGAAGATGGCCTTAAATTAAGGGTCGAAACGTCTCACGAATAAAAATATGAAAATGACATAAATTTGATTATTTTTATCAACACCAGAAAAACCCATCAACAAAAAATTAATTATACAAAATTAATGAAGGTGTTAAGTTTAACAACTAATTTTTCAAAAAAAAAAAAACATCAAGGCTATAGCCTTAGTTCTATTTTGAGCTCAAAAAAAAATTTATTTCATTAATTTTATAATGTATTGATTGAATTTTAACATAGTTCTTTTATGATGTGAATGACGAACCCTCATGGAGGTTTCGTTACCAACACCAGAAAACCCCATCAACAAAAAATTAATTATACAAAATTAATGAAGGTGTTAAGTTTAACAACTATTTTTTCAAAAAAAAAAAAACATCAAGGCTATAGCCTTAGTTCTATTTTGAGCTCAAAAAAAAATTTTGTCCGTTCGGATCCAAACGACCATATTTTGTCGGGCTTGAAATGGCGAACGCGAAACACCCTTCATACCTTATATATTGGTCGTAAATCAGGCGTAATCGCGTTAAAGTGCCACTTGTAGGGTAGGGAAAAAGGGGTTAAAAAGGTCTGCCTACCGCGTCCAATCAACGTTAGTTTTGTCGGCCAAAGAGAGACGAACCCGAATCACCCTTTAGGCATCTAATCTCGGAAATTTTTTTTCGAACCTAACAAAACATCAAGGCTGCCTTAGTTCTTTTTTGGGTTGAATAAAATTTTGTCCGTCCGGAGTCCGGATCCATACTAGGCTTTTTATGTCGGGCTTGAAGTGGCGAACGTGAAACACCCATCAGACCTCATATATCGGTCGTAAATCGGGGCAATCGTCGTTAAAAGTGCCACTTGTAGGGTAGGGAAAAAAGGGATAAAAAGGTCTGCCCACCGCGTCCAATCAAAGTTTGTTTTGTGGGCCGTAGAGAGAGGAACCCGAATCACCCTTTAGGCATTTAATCTCGGAAATTTTTTTATCGAACCAAAAAAAACATCAAGGCTATAGCCTTAGTTCTTTTTTGGCCTCGAAAAAAATGTCCGTCCGGATCTATACGAGGCTTATTTTTTCGGGCTTGACGTGGCGAACGTGAAACACCCATCAGACCTCATATATCGGTCGTAAATCGGGGCAATCGTCGTTATAGGGCCACTTGTAGGGTTGGGAAAAAGGGGTTAAAAAGGTCTGTCTACCGCGTCCAATCAAAGTTAGTTTTGTCGGCCGTAGAGACGAACCCGAATAACCCTTTAGGCATCTAATATCGGAATTTTTTTTCGAACCAAAAAAAACATCAAGGCTATATCCTTAGTTCTCTTTTGGGCTCGAAAAAAAATGTTATCTGTTCGGATCCAAACGAGGCATATTTTGTCGGGCATGAAGTGGCGAACGCGAAACACCCGAAAGACCTTATATTTCGGTCGTAAATCGGGCGCAAACCAACAAACCAAAAAAAGACATCAAGGCTATTATAGCCTTAGTTCTATTTTGAGCTCAAAAAAAAAATATTGTCCGTCCGGATCCAAACAATGCTTATTTCGTCGGGCTTGAACTGGCGAACGCGAAACACCCATCAGACCTCATATTTCGGTCGTAAATCGGGCGCAATCGTCGTTAAAGTGCCACTTGTAGGGTAGGAAAAAAGGGGTTGAAAAGGTCTGCCTACCGCGTCCAATCAAAGTTAGTTTTTTCGGCCGTAGGGAGACGAACCCGAATCACCCTTTAGGCATCTAATCTCAGAAATTTTTTTTCGAACCAAAAAAAAAAACAGCAAGGCTATAGCCTTAGGGCTGTTTCACACTACACGGTTTTCGCCGTACGGCAAAAAACCGTACGGAAAAAATCCGAATTGGCAGGCTTTCACACAACACGGTTTTTTTTGTATTTTTTGCCGTACGGCGAAAAATCGTGTATAATTTGCCGTGACGGCGAGAAACCGTATATTTTTTGCCGTGACGGCGAAAAACCGTGTATATTTTGCCGTGACGGCGAAAAAACACCCTTTGGAAACTACACCCTACAATGGTAATCCAGCTAGTAGGGTGGAGTCCGGTATAAAATAATCAACAGTATTTTAACCTCTTAAATAATAATAATAAAACAAAAATAGAAAAATAATAATAATAAAATAAAATAATAATATCATANTGTTGAACGGTGAACTGGTACTGTTGGAGTCTCAGAGCCCATCTTGCCAGACGCCCAGTAGGATCTTTAAGATTTATCAGCCACTTTAAGGCATAGTGATCAGTCACTACAGTAAATTCCGATCCCTCTAAATATGGTCGGAATTTTTCAGTGGCCCATATAACGCCTAAGCATTCTAACTCCGTTGCGGAGTAGTTTTTCTCTGGTTTGGTGAGAGCACGACTTGCATATGCCACAACACGTTCTCCGGTAGGTAAATTTTGAGATAGGACAGCTACCAAACCAATACCAGATGCATCAGTCGTAAGTATAAAACTATGCCCAAAATCAGGTCCGGTGAGTATAGGTGCGGCAATTAATTTTTCTTTTAGATTCCGAAAGGCTTTTGTACATTGGTCGGACCACTGCCATTTCTTCCCCTTTTTCAGGAGATCCGTCAAAGGTGCAGCTATCGTCGCAAAGTCAGGGACAAAACGACGATACCAGGAGGCCATCCCTAGGAATCGACGGACCTGCTTCGGCGTTCGGGGTACGGGAAAATTGACTATGGCTTCCACCTTTTCCGGATCAACCTTAAGTCCTTCTTCATTGACAACATAGCCAAGATATCGGAGTTCTTGGCGACAGAGTTGACATTTTTCCGCATTTAATGTCAGGCCTGCTGCTTTCAACCTTTCAAACACTATTCGAATCACATCTATGTGTAATTCAAATGTAGGGGTGCAAATCACTATGTCGTCCAGATATACAAATACCCAAGGCTCTAAGTCGGCTCCTATGAAGTCATCAATTAGCCTCTGCCAAGTAGCAGGGCTATTATGGAGTCCGAAGGGTAGACGACGAAAGTGGAACAGTCCCCGTCCTGGCACAGTGAAGGCAGTACATTCCTGACATTCCTTAGCTATAGGCACTTGCCAGTAAGCGGATTTTATGTCCAACGAGGATAAGAAACGGGCGTTGCGGAGACGGTCTATAATGTGGGAAACATATGGGAGAGGATATGCGTCCTTCTTCGTCACTGCGTTCAGCCGCCTGAAGTCAACGCAAAATCTGTAAGTACCATTGGGTTTCTTCACCATAACTACTGGCGATGACCAGGGGCTTTTCGAAGGTTCCACGATTCCTTCCTGGAGCATTCGGTCTAATTCCTCTTCCATAGCTTTCTGGATCACCGGAGATACGGGGTAATATCTCTGCTTTACCGGGGTGCACCCTCCTGTGTCTATTTTATGTTCTACTCTAGAAGTACATCCCAGTTTCCCGTCAGTGTCCATAAAATAATCATTCACTAACTTAGTTAGGCTCATACGCTCCATTTCTGTAAGGGATGTCTCTGCGTGAAGTCCTGACATCGGCTCCAAAGCGGCAACAACAGGGCTAAACTCCCAAGTTCCTTTTCTGATATCAGGAACAATACCCATTATTTTCCAGAAATCGAGGCCCAATATTAATTGATTTGTTAGGCTAGGAACAACCATGACTGGAATTATTTTTACAACCCCTTCTACCTCAAAAGGCACTTCCAATACCATTTCTACAGGGACACTGTGCCCGTCAGCAACTCTAATAGTGAGATAATCCCTCTTTACTTCAGGGAGTTGCAGTTTCTTCAAAACTTGCCAACCTTTTTCCCCTACAAGAGTTCTCGACGCTCCTGAATCTAACAAGCCTCGTAGAGAATGGCCTAACACCTTTACAGTTAGATAAGGTCGCTGATCGCCGTTTTCTTTAGTTATCTTTCCAATACAATCCTTCAGATAGCACTCATAAACAAATTCCAGACATTGTGTTCGTTCTTGGTCGGAGGCTCTATAAGAGGGTGGCGACACCAAGGCGGAGCCTAGCGTCCTTGATTCGCCGGGAAGTTTTTTCCTCTCTTTTGTTTGCATTTTAGGCACTCTCCTTCCTTAAGGTCTTTGTTTCCACAGCGGGTACAAAAGTCAAACTTAAGCTTTGGACAATTTCTATAAACGTGTCCCATAGCTCTACAATTATAACATTTGTACTTTGACCATCGACTGGACGACTCATAGTGCGAGCTAGATGGTCTTGATGACACCTCGGAGGCTGATCTACTCCCAGAGGAAGGTCTGAATTGATCTGTCGTGATTGAGGGGGTTGTATGGACTTCCGAAAGATGTAACGAGCGTTCTTTCTTAGTTGGTCGATACGCTAAATCAGGTTCTAGTGTCCCAGTTCTGACAGATGAATGGTTAAATTTATCCATATGGACTTTATCCTTCTGAATTTGACGACCAGCCCTCAGAAGATCCTCGACACTATGTATCTCCTGACCCCGGATCCTGTCAAAGTAGTACGGTGAAATATTTCTTCGAAGTATACTAATCTTTCGTTCTTCCGACAACTCATTAGGAAGCCGCGAAAAATACATCTTTATTACCGCGATGTACGTGGTAAATTTTTCGTCGACACCTTGAATTCTCGATAAGATCTCACGCAGTAAGTCCTCTTCATAATCATCGTCCTCAAATTCAGTTCTAAGCAGACTCACCAGCTCATCCCACGAAGAAATATCCGGCCGAATAGATTTGTACCACAGTAATGCAGTCCCTTTAAATAGGTCAATTGCCATATAAAATAAATCTTCTTTACTAATATAACGGGCTTGAGCCATGTGTTCGACGTCATCCAAAAATGCTCGGACACTAGGACCAGTTGAGTCTCGGGAGAAGTGAATGCCCCAATCCTTAGGGGGAATCTGGTATCTCCTAAAACAGTTGTGTGACGTACTAGCGCCTCCTGTATCGCTTATATTTAATTGGGAAATTCCAGTGTCCCTGAAACTACTTCGCCATCCAACACGAGAGCCAGGTTTTATTATATCTTTAGNAAATCAAATTATAATTATTATTAACAACGGGAGACAGACAGAGAAAAATTGACTCCAGCGCCGGGATTCAAACCACGGGCTTCCTATATTTCCAGTATAAACGCTCTGAACAACTAAGCTACACTGAAGAATTTTTTTTTTTTAGAACTACGTTATAAATACGAAGCTTGTTGTTAAGAGAAATCTTACACCTACGATCAAGAAGACTGAGCAGTAACTTGTGTCGTCGTGTGATGTCAGTACGTTTTGTTTTAGTGTGTAGTTGCCATGTTAATCGTCGGTCAAGGAAAAGGCCAAGGTATCGGACGGAGTCGGATTGAGGAATGGGAACTTGATTAAGGGTGACTAGAGGGCAAGTGTTATGACGAAGAGCAAAGGTGACGTGCACACTTTTCTGTTCGTTTATCTTTATCCTCCATTTCCTTAACCAAGGTTCGAGAAGTAACAAATGACTTTGGGTATTATCGGATGCAAGGAGGTGGTTCTCTTGGACAGAAAGGATTGCCTTATCATCTGCAAAGGTGGCAAGGAATGTTAAGGGATGCTGGGGGATATCATGAGTATATATGGAGTAAAGGAGAGGTCCTAGGATACTGCCCTGGGATACACCAGCACTCACAGGGCATATAAGGGAAAAGAAAGATCCAAGACTTACACGAAAAAATCTGTCAGTGAGATATGACTTGAGGATAAGGTAGTAGGTGAAAGGAAGGATGCCCTTGAGTTTCCAAAGCAAGCCAGTATGACATACTCTATCAAAAGCTTGAAACTCGTCTAAGAAGACAGCTGAACAGTACTTTTTATTCTCAAGGGAGGACGCAATGACATCGACAATGCGATGGCATTGCTGAATAGTGGAATGTTGTGATCGGAAACCAAATTGATGATGTGGTAGGAAATTTGTGAGGATAGGAACAAGTCTGCGAAGAAGGAATTTTTCTAGGATTTTACCCATTACTGGGAGCAGGCTAATTGGTCTATAGGAGGAAGGAAGGTGACTAGGTATAGAAGGTTTGGGTATCATTACTATAGTGGCGAATTTCCACTGGTTAGGGAAGTGTGTGGTTCTTAGGACGGAATTAAAAATGTGGGTAAGAAAAAGGATGCCCTTTTTAGGAAGGTGTTTCAGGATTTGAGATGTGATGAGGTCGTAGCCAGGAGATTTTCTTGATTGGAGTTGTTGGATTGTGAAAATAACATCTGAGGGATTAAAGGCTTTTGGAGGGGGAGATAACTGAAGAGGGGAATGTAGGTCACTGATTATTTTATTAGCATGGTCTGGGTCTATTATATCAGGATGGGGGGAAAACATTTTGGTAAGGTGCTGAGCAAAGACTTCCACCTTCTCAGTTTCCGACTTTGCCCAAGAATTGTTGGGATTTAGGAGTGGGGAAGGAGTAGATTTATAGGAAAGGAATCGTCGAGTCGCGTTCCACAAAGATTTGTCTCTGTCCGTAATGTTTGACGTGTATTCTGCAAATCTATCGTCATTGTAACGTTTCAGTAAGTTAGTTAGTCGTCTACGAATAGTATTGTAAGTTCGTTTGTCTGATGGATAACGAGTGTCTCGCCAACGGGCCCTAGCACGTCTTTTTTCAGTTATTAAAGTTAGTATGTCAGTCGGTAAAGTTTTCCTATGGTCTTTCTTGTAAACATATGGTATTGTGGAGTCCCAGATTGAAGTCTGTATCGTGTCAGTCAGTAGCTGTACGGCTTCGTCTATTTCTTCTTGCATTTTTAATGAAATGTTAAGGTCGAGTCTCTGTTCAATTAGAGTTTGAAATAGGTTCCAGTCAACATGTCCGTTAGTTAGTCTAGGTTTGGGAGGAATTTCGGAAGGGGAAAGATCCAGTATAAGAATAACAGGGCTATGGTCAGAGGAAAGGTCATGAAGTACAGAAGCAGTTGGATGAAGGTTAGCTAGGGAAGAGGTTACGAAATAGTCTAATATCTCAGGCAATTTGTTAGGATCTGAAGGAAATAATTAGGAATAATTTCCTCTGTCGAAAAATATATCTAGTCTTGAATTAAGCTTATAATTATAAAGTACCTGTACCTTGTAATTCAATTTTTAAGTTTTTGTAGCATATTACTAATTTATTTATTTTCTTTTTGCAGTCTTTTCTTAGGCAGCTAACGACAATATCTCTTCGTTTTAGAAAACAAAGATATTAAAATTAAATTCATTATTGAAGAAGGAGGTAAACCTCCCTCTTTAATAAGGAATTTAATTTTGATAAGCAACCGTTTAATGAATCTTTCTCTCCCACTTCTTCATGATAATGGATATGTTATCACTGTTATTCTTTATTATTAATTTTTGATTTGTTTTATAAAAATAATGTTAGCATTCATATCATATTAAAATTTACTTAGATTAACACTGAGAGGGTCACAGGGCCGTGAAGATTATATTACTTACCACGTCTGTTCGGTCATCACTAAACCAAAGGCAGTAGGTCGTGGGTTCGATCCCTCGTGGGGATGCTCTGATTTCATTGATCATACCATACTCGCTTCGGCGGCACAATCTATAAAGGTATATGTAATATATCTATGGTATGTAATACAATCTACAAAGGTATGTAATATATCTATGGTATGTCATACAATCTACAAAGATATGTAATATATAAAGGTATAGGTAAGTATATATATATCTATTTCGATGGGGCTAGTAAAATTGCCTAATTGCTAGGTCAATTGGTTCGTCCTACCCGTCTAGTTCTTTACGAGTAAAAAAAACAACGTGTAATTTCTAATTTATATGAGCCAAAAAAATTTTAAATAATTTAAAAAATTTAAATTTATTTTATACTNCTTCAAAAAATCAACCCTTGTTAAAGCTTAATGTAAAAAATAATATTTATCCTAAAAAATGATTAATTTATCATATTGATTTAATTTAAGAACGCTGTTGCTTAAAGTATGTACTAATTTCATATGGCAACTTTTCAACCCTCATAAATCAACCCCTATTGAAACTTAATTAAAAATTAAAAAAAAACCCAAAAAATTGATTACTTGACTAAGTTCTTAAATTATAAATATAACTGCCTAAAATATTATCAATTTCATTATTTAGCAAATTTTCATTCCTTAAAAACCACCTCTTACAACATTGCAATCCTTAAAAACTACTGTAATGGATATAAATAGGAAAAAAAGTAAAATTGAACGAAATAAAAGAAAATTGTTACCACACAAAATAAAAAATTAAATTGTTAATAGCACAAAATAATAGCTTCTTTAACGGCAAAAACAAATAATGACTGCAATTAAATTCAAATAGAAGGTAAATTAGATGCAGGTTTAAAACAATAATAAATAAAGTCCAAAAGCAGTGTCGCCAAGCTGATTTCAACAACTTTGCTACATTAGCCATTTCTCTACTTTTCATGAAATAATTAAGTTGGCAATCCTTCTTTTTCTGCCTACCTTTACTTTTTCTCCTGATCAATCATTTAGAAGACAAATGGGGTGGACGGGTGAAATTATCTTTTTTCCTCTAGTTCAATTTTTTTAATCAGTTTTCTGACTCAGGTTCTTCATTTTAGCAAGTTAATTCATGAGTCTTTCCGATACCCCGGTACCATTTGTACCCAAAGAGTTAAATGTGCACGAATTAATTCATACTCTTCTTTCTGACATCAACTAAAGCACCTATACCAATATTCATTCATATCGGATCAAAATGTTTGATACAAAAAATTAACAACCATTTTTTTCCTGTTTTCCCATTTTATCCCCCTCTTAAATAAAAATATGACAAAAGTGTTCATAACAACAATTACTGTGCTCTTAAAGAGCTTTCCAACAACATTCACATGAAGGGTTTCTACTATTTTGACTTTTGTACCCCGTACTTCCGCCACACCGTGCCGTCTGGATGCTCCCAAAAAGTTGGGGTTAATCTTTTCTAATGTGTCCCATGTGTTCCACAAAAAAAAATCAGCATAGATTTTTCCGTAGACAGCCTTTTATCACGACAATTTTTCAATTTTCGAATTTTACAAAAAAAAAAAATATATATTTGGTTTTTTAAGCATAGCTCCTTTAATTTTAATGATAAAAATTTCATCCGACATAGAATTTTTAGGGGTTTCCAAGAGCTACAAGGCTATGTAAATGAAATTCCTTTAAATTCCTTCGTTTTAAAATGGGGTGAGTTTAATGGGCTCGAATAAGGTGGTGCTTACTAGTGAATTGAGGTTTTACACGGCCATATCTCGCCAATTATTGATTGTAAAGAAAATCTAATTGATGGAAAATCTTCGCAATTAAAAAATCTACAATTCAAATTTGTAGCTTTTTTTCGTATCTTCAGTATTTCTGGAGTTATTTTGAAGAAAAGAACATTTTTTACGAAAACGCAAAAAATCGTTTTTCACTTTAAAGTCCAATTTTTCAAAAAGTAAGCATTTTAAATTAGTCAAACTTCTAGGATCTATTGATAACACATAAATAAAGAGAATCGCTGAAGGGCGACGATCAATTTTAATTAGGATGGAAATTAGGGGGTTGTTTTCAATGATTTTTTCGTAGAAAAATGTAGGGACCAACCTTACTTTCATCGTAACTCGCTTAATTTTGATGCTATCCACTTTTATTTTTTGGGAAAAGAAAGGTCTTTTTATGGACTTTAAAAAAAATCCTATAAGTTTTCCTTGTACAATGCACAGTTTTATCTCTATTTGACTCTGAATCTCTCTAATGTAGCATTTGGTGAACAAAAGCTAACAGTTAACAATCAGTATCTCGGTCCGTATTGCTGGTACAGGAATTATAAAAAAAAGGATTTTCTTTGTTTTTTTAAAAGCAACAATTTTGATATCTACAGTTTTTTTTATAAAATGCATATTGTTCGAGATATTTGAGAAAAACCTACCATAAACGTTAAATTTTTCGTCGCAAAACTGTTACTTTCAATCGTGAATAACTCGATAAATATTAATTTTACGAAAAAAATGTATAGAACATTTTTTACTTAGAATTAGTTTTTCCATCGATTCCTGTGGTTAAAAAAAATTGGAAAAATTCCACCCCCGAGATAGGGTGGCAACTACCCCCAGGGTCTTAGCGCCCCCCGGCATGATATAGATTTATCCTTGGGCTATTCCCTATCTAATGTCAAAATTTCAAGGAAATCGATGTAGGACGAATTGCAAGCCAAAATGCTTCATTTCCTGGACTATAAGTGTAATATAAAAAAAAACTACAACATTTTTTTTATAATCATAATCAACTTACAAAAAAAAACAAAAAAACTAATAGATCTCTCCTATAAAAAAAATATAATAACACATATGCCTTAGGTAAGTAAGTTTACTTTTGCGTCCAAAAGTAAACTCCGCAAGACTAAAATTAAAAAAAATATATAAATGAACTTATTCCAAGTAACAATAATTTTTTCCCACTCCGGCCTATATCCTACAATATATTAATAACAGTGGTTATTACAAGAAAAAATAATATCTCTACACTGATTAACTTTAACTATAATTAAAAAAAATAAAATGCCTGAAGTTAATTCTTGGTGGGCCCTTCTAGCTCACAGGAAAAGAAAAAAGGAAAAATAAAACAATTTTGGTTCAAAAAAAAAATAATGAACTTACAACTAAAATAAACTTTTAGGCTTTAAATCGCCCATATTAAGGCCTTAAGGTGTGTTCAAAAAAAAAAAAAAAAAAAAAAAAATANAATTTAAATTTTTTTTATGTAAGCCCAAAATATAAAATTAAGATAAAACAGGTAGGTTTTAAAAAATGTACCATAAATGTAAATTTTTTTGTGTGTATTTTTTAATTTTTATTTTGTTACAACCCTGTTTTAGGGATTTTTTGTTCTGTTTTCCTCTCATACTATTTTGTTTTAGTGGCAGTTTCTCAGTGTGACATAGATGACCTGAGGGTCTTTTACAATTTTATAAACTGTGTATTTTAAGTATGTAAAAAATTTAACGCAAGCAAAACTTGAGGTTAGTAAAAAGCTAATTATTATTATTCTTTTATTTATTTTGTAATGTGATGATATTGCTCTTTAATGTTGTATAAGTTGTAACGTATGCCTCAGCTCAGTCGGTCGGGTGTAGGTGTAATATAATAAAAAAATTAAAAAAATCGGAAAGGCCGGTCGGATTCCCCTATACGGGGCATCATGTATAGAAATGCAAAAACTAACAAATATAATGCACACATAATTAAAGTGTTACCTATATATTGATATAAATTGCATTATTTATGTATTCTTTTTCATTTCATACTCTTTTGAAAAACCAGATACGCTACATCGAAGCCCAGGTAATCTACTACAGATACATACCCCCAAGATTACCAAAATTGGCCTGTATACAGCTGTGTCTCAAAATAGAGATCTGAAGATGGAAATTGTAATAAGAGAAAACTTATGAAATGAAGAAGAATCCATAATTGGTGCATTTTTTATCAAAATATAGAAAAGACTTTAATTATATGTGCCAGTTTTTTTCAATTTCTATACATGATGCCCCGTATAGGGGAATCCAACCATAATAATAGGAATAATAATAATAAAAAAAAAAAAAATTAGGAGTAATGATCGGAAATAATAAAGGGTAAGCGCCACTTCGTTTCTGGTGTAAAATGTAAGGAGGGAGGATAAACGAAGAAATTCCTCGGGGAAAAAAAATAAAGTAATGGTGGAGGGAAATACAGTAAAAATAAATAGAAGAATAAAACAAAACTTTAAGTGTAATATAAAAAAAACTACAACATTTTTTTTATAATCATAATCAACTTACAAAAAAAACTAATAGATCTCTCCTATAAAAAAAATATAATAACACAGTATGCCTTAGGTAAGTGAGTTTACTTTTGCGTCCAAAAGTAAACTCCGCAAGACTAAAATTAAAAAAAATATATAAATGAACTTATTCCAAGTAATAATATTTTTTTCCCACTCCGGCCTATATCCTACAATATATTAATAACAGTGGTTATTACAAGAAAAAATAATATCTCTACACTGATTAACTTTAACTAAAATTAAAAAAAAATAAAATGCCTGAAGTTAATTCTTGGTGGGCCCTTCTAGCTCACAGGAAAAGAAAAAAAGGAAAAATAAAACAATTTTGGTTAAAAAAAAACTAATGAACTTACAACTAAAATAAACTTTTAGGCTTTAAATCGCCCATATTAAGGCCTTAAGGTGTGTTCAAAAAAAAAAAAAAAAAAAAAACCTATAAAAAGTTGAAACCTGAAGGGAGGAAAAAAAAAATAATTAAATTGGTATATATTATCCCTGAAGGGGAAAAAAATTATTAAAACAAGAAAACGTTACGATTTGCCGAGGGTTCAATGCCTGATTAGCTGAGTTTCCAGGTCGCTGGCTAAAGTTGGATGACAGCTGATATTTTTAGAGTTGCTCTCCAAAGTGTGTCACCGTGGCCGGCAATCCTCCACAGAGAGTAATTTGTTCTTTCACGTTCCACTCTCGTAACACTGTCCAAGAGAAGAACAAAACACCTTCGGCTGATGGCCACTTTAGTGCGACGGACAATTAAAATCCGCTCAGAATGCGGTCACTCTTGACTTCGATAGACACTGAAGTCAAGAGATGAGAGAAAAAAAAATTGAACGTCGCGTAATCCGCTTACGCGTAAAACTCTAAGAAAAATAGACTGGGGGCTGTCGAGAACCGTCCCGTAGACTGCTGGGTCTCGACTGACTCGAAGGGAAGGGAGCTCGGGCTCGCTGCTCGGATGTAAACAAAGCCGGGCTCCTTATCTTCTAATGTTCGTTGAACCCTCAATAGTAAACGATAATTACATTACATTAAATAAATTAATACCTAGACTAGACTTGGATAGTTATTTCATTACCCTATGTAAGATAACAAAATAATTATCCAATAAATTATAAAAATAAATTTAAAATAAATTTTAAAGGTTATAAAGTTATAACTTTATTTATGGAAAAAAAAAAAAATTCAATATTTTATTTTAGGCCTGATGATGCCTGAAATGGGTGAAATATTACCATTTTTTATTTAACTCACCTATATGATCCTAAAAAGAAATTATCCAAAGTTAAAAAATGTGCACAATTGTAAGAATTATTCTTCAACGTGTGATTTCATTGGCGACGAGGAGAATAGTTTTATGAAGATAGCGTCCATCTAAAAACTAGGCATTGCGAGCCTCTATTATTGAAGTGAGCGTAATGCAAATAAATATTAGATAGTTAATCATAATAAGTTAATATTTAAAGAATATGTTTGTAATAGAGAGCTGGGAAGTGGGGGAGAAGGTTTTTTTCTGCTATTCCTTATCTCGCAGACACGTCGTCCCAGCCATTCTATTTTAATTCCTCCTCCTCTAAAACTAGCGCTATTTTACACACTGTTAATTTTTATGATGCATTTGAGCGAGTTATATAGAATTTTTGTGTTGGCGAAAGGAGATACTATCATTGGACTGACTGGGGTTTGATAGGACATTGAGAATGGGTTTGACCGAGACATGAGCATGATCGAACCGGCACCGGTCTTGACAGTCCCTTTAGTACAAAGAGTCAAATAATTTGAGGTAATAGCAAATATATATTTTTTTTTTTTTTTTTCAAA
>KZ651210.1:712456-724770 GCA_001010745.2 Gerris buenoi
ATTTTGAGTTGGGTATCAAATGAAAGCTGCTGAAGAGTAGGACACAAATATATATTTGCTTTTTTAAAGTTTGCATTCCTTATTGGTTTATTACTGATAAAAAACATTGTGACCCCCCGGAGAATCGAACCCGGACTTTTGAGATCGAAGACCAGAAATCATAATTACATAATGGGTATGCTTACTCATCTACAAAACCCTAAAAAGTACTTGGGGCAAGTACTTCCCTGTGATTTTTTTATAATTATTTTGGTAACTCGGTGTGAATAAGTTTTGAATTTGATGACGCTGTTGGAGATGTTGCTATTGATTATAAACCCAGTTCCTCCGTTACTTCCTGTTCCGTTGTAGTAGAATTTCTCATCATTCTCCAATATGAGACATCCTTCGCCACTTCTCCTTATTTCCGCAAGTCCTATAATGTCCCAAAAACAAATGAGAAGGTACAAGAAATGAGAGAGGTGACAGAATGGTAATTTTCGCAGAATCAAATAAAATGTTCATAATGAACACATTCTTCAATAAACACCGAGATAGGAAGTGGACCTGGTGCAGTCCGGACGGAATTACCAAAAATGAGATTGATTATCTTCTGACTGATAAAAAAGATATGGTGCTAGACGTAGACACTGAAGATAACATTAATATTGGAAGTGACCACAGGCCAATAAGAGGCATCATCAAAGCTGATAAGCTTAAGAAATATTCCACCAAACGAGAGAGAAAAGCAATTGATAGGGACTTGTTACAAATAATCAATTATAAGGAAATACTGGCGAGAAACTTCGAATACGAGGGAAAAAAATGTGATAATGTTAACGAAAAAGAAGATCGTATTTTAGAGTGTATAACTAAAACCACAGAGGAAATACTAGAGAAATCGATCAAAACAAGACAAAAAGGATTCCCGAAAAATATTAAAAAATTAATGGCATAAAGGAGAAAGATGAAGAGGCAATATAAAACAGAAGGATTCTCAGAACTCTCTAAGAGAATAAGACGACTGATTCAAGAATGGATAAATAGTAAAGACATAGAAGAAATACGACTAGCTGAAAGAAGCTGAGCTAGTTGAAAACGGATATAGTTCGAAAAAATGTATGAAATCTCAACAAACTGGTCGAAAAGAAATTACTGCACTGAAAGATCAAAATGGTGACGTAAAGTACGAAGAACAGGAAATCTTAGATATTATATTCAATTTCTACAGCAAACTATATCAAGGTCAGGAAGATGAAATAGAGAAGCAAGAGAATACATCTGAAAGTAAAATGAATAGAGAAAATAAAGGAATCAAGGTGGAATTAAAAAAAAAATGCGATCTGAAGTTGAATGCGCTGTTAAGAAATTAAAATTGGGAAAATCAGGGGGCATTGATAACATTGTTAACGAACATGTGAAATTAGGTAGCTCTAAAATCATCGAGAAATTAAAAGATTTATTTAACTTGTGTATCCAAAAAAGAGAAATACCTTACTCATGGCTTAGATAAAAATTAATACTGTTATTTAAAAAAGGAGACAAACTCGATATTAAAAACTATAGGCCAATAAACTTGTTACCGTTAGTATATAAAATCTTTATGGCTGTTATAACTAGAAGAATAGAAAGTGCACTGGAAACTCCAATCCAATAGATCAAGTAGGCTTTAAGAAGAATTATTCCACTTGCAATGCTATCATTGTCACTCAGCAGTTGATATCGAAAGCACAGCAATATAATTTTAAATTATGTCTTCTATTTGTGGATTTTGAAAAAGCGTTCGACAGTGTTAATCACGAAGCTATTAGGACCACATTCCACATTAAAAAGAAAAGCAATCGAACAAAACTATGTAAAAGTGAAGGGAATCAGTAGGAGAGTAGGAATGGCATGGAGGGGCATTCGATAAATATAAAAAAAAAAAACTTTAGATCAAATGTAAAAGTTCAAGAGAAAACCAAATTGTGGAATAGTGTAGTTAAACCGGTTTTGACATATGCATGTGAAACATGGACTCTGACAAGGAAAAACATAGATATGCTAAGAAAAGCCGTCAGAGGGATGGAGAGATGCATGTTGAAAATAACCAGAAAAGATAGAATAACTAACAAATGGATAAGACTACAGACGGAAATGGATGACATTGGGAAAGTGATAACTGAGCGAAAGAGGAGGTGGGCCGGCCATATCATCAGGGTGACAGATGAAAGATGATTTTTTTTTTTTTTTTAACTTTTATTGAATATTGCAACTACAGTTTCACATGTTATAAGCAATAATGTTAGTTGATAGTTATTAGCTTGTTTAAATTGACAGATATAAGACTCATGTCCAGTGACAGAGCTNATGAAGAAATAAAGTAATGTGGTGAGGGTATGGTGCTAAGAAATATGCTTAAAATCTAAAAAAAAATAAATAAATAAAGAAAAGGTAGAAAAAGAATTGGATTAGTGAGAGAACTGGAATCGAAGCTATTGGAATGATCATGAGAAAAATAAAATGGAATTGGACAGGCCATATTATATGAACAACAGATGTACAAAGTGTGAAATGTGATGTACTTTATGAAATGTACAAAGGAAGTTATTCAATGGTACCCAAGAGAAAGAAAAAGACCGGGAATAAGTTGAAATTAAGAATTCAAGAAAACAAGCGGTGGAGAAACGGGGCAAACGGCGGCAGGGTTGGATGTAAATGACTCCAAGTAATAAACACTAAATCAAACAGGTTACTTAAATAATCATAAATAAACAATAAAGTAAGAAAACAATAAAGTAGAAAAATTAATCAAAATTTAATAAAACAAAAATTATCTTCAAAAGTAACTAACCAAGATTATAAATACAGATAAAAATCTGATGTGGTCACATATAATGTTATGTTATGAAATAGTTTAAGGTAGTTAAATTTTTATAGTGTTCCTGTATTTTTCCCCATTTAATTTTAAAATATAATTATTTTTCAATTGTTCTATTAATGTCAAAAATAAAATGTGATAATTGAACTTAATTAACTGACAAACTATACCTGAAATTGTCGGCATAACTATTGTGCAAGTTATTTATTCAAACATGAACTAAATACGATAAAATAATCGAAGCTTGTGGCGTACTGAGTGAAGCTAAACGACAGAACAATCTGAAACTTTCATAGCTAAACTATTTTAAGCTTCATTCCTACTCAAATAATCTCAATTTGCAGCTAAACTTATATAATAGTTAAACGTTATTGGAGCTTATAGATTATTGGTTTTGCAAACATTTAAACGGTTTGCACTTAGCCCGAGATTTAATTTAGAGACATGTAGTCAATGTGTTTTCAATGCAATTATAATCTATCATGATAATTGTACTAGCTTTTAAGGTTATTTTGAAAGGCTCTTAAAGTATAAGCTATGCCTCACATAATACTGTGATTTTAGCCATCATTGTGCCGGTGTGAAAATACGTCACATTCTTCTGCTTTTTTAGTTTAAAAAAATATAGTATATTGTTTAAAAAAATATTGACATATAACTGCGTGAGTTAGTCGTATGAATAAAAATATTAAGCTGAGCCTGAAGTTCTAGCGTCAAATTTAATTAGTAGGAAGCAAGGATGGTGGATGGGTGTTGAGGAATATCGTGGGTGAAAACAATGTATAAGAAAGGAGCGAGGATGCTACCTTGG
This sequence comes from Gerris buenoi, assembly GCA_001010745.2. Lineage (NCBI taxonomy): Eukaryota > Metazoa > Arthropoda > Insecta > Hemiptera > Gerridae > Gerris > Gerris buenoi. The sequence goes on from KZ651210.1 coordinate 716,107, forward strand.
GGTACCCCTGCAGTTATAGGGTAAATATCAGATGCAAGATGGAGCAGGAAAATCTTAGAATGGTATCCAAGGGGCTTGACTCGCAACAGAGAGGAAGACCTGTTCAACAGTAGGACGAAGAAATGAGGAAATGTTGTGGAGGAGCTACGTGAAAAAGATTTGCAATAGACAGGACAGAGTGGCGTAGGATGGAATGTGTATGTCCAAGCCTGGCTATCTCCTGAATAATAAAAAAGTAAAAAAAAAGAAATTATAGTTTAATGTAAAAATCGCACTTATATCAAAAATATGTATAGATTAAGATAGATAGTTCAGTTATTGTAATAAAATGTAATCTCCAAATTATCCACAGCTACCAGCTGATTTGGAAATACCTATGTAAAGTAGAATTTGAAAAAAACAAAATATTTTTTGTATTAAATTTATTTCCAATAAATGGATTACTTACTTACTGCTATTTGATTTACAAATGCCTAATTTTTTTGGATCTAATTTAAGCTAATCTACTTAACTAAAGAGTATTTATTATTCAGAAAATAATAATAAGGACAATATTTCATCTTCCTTCTCGTGACTCAGTCAAACCAATTTTCATTCAACATAAAATCCTAACCTTCTACTCAATGTTAATCCAAGAATTCTGCCTATATGCTGTCAATTATCCAGATAAATTTATAAAATATAGTGACACACATAACATGAACACAAGGCACAAAGACTATCTGTATCCATTAAAATGTAGGACAAGTCTATATAAATTATCTCCCTACAATTTTGCGGTGGCCTGTTTCAACAGATTACCTGCCTCATTGAAACAATATTCAACTACAAAACAATTTAAAAATAGTTTAAAGAGGTTTCTTGAAACAAAGGCATATTATAGTGTTCAAGAACATATGCAGGAAGAATGTTGAAATATATATTTTATTTTATTAATATTTTTTACTTTTTATTATATGTTAAAGTTGATTGTCTGTTTTTTCTACTCTTATCAAATTTATCACTGTATATATTTTGATAATTTATACTTATATTATTCCTAATACTCAATGTATTTATGTTTTTTTGTTTATGTATTTAAGTTTTTTGTATTTTTTAAATATTTGTACTATTATATTATGACCTACTGCATCCAAGCAAACAGCTTGGCAACGCAGTTAATATAAAAAAATAAAATAAAATAAAATAAAATAACTTAGTGCGTAGGCTTCCGCGGGTAGGCTCGTAATCAAAAACTTGGTGAAATCCGCGTATCGAAGACCCCTTAACCTTAAGGTCCGACGTTTCGCTTCCACTGCTGGAAGCGAAGTTAATTGTATTTGTTTCGAGTCAACATCACGGTGCGCCACACCCCTGATGATGCTTCCAGTAGTGGAAGCAAAACGTCGGACCTCAACCCTGTCGAGAAGCGACTTTCACCGGAAAACAAAGTTTTTAGAGGAATTTTTATTACGTTAAAGTTATCAAAATCGTCTTAAATTTGTTCTCAGTATTTTTTTATCATATGAAGAAATAAAGTAATGTGGTGAGGGTATGGTGCTAAGAAATATGCTTAAAATCTAAAAAAAAATAAATAAATAAAGAAAAGGTAGAAAAAGAATTGGATTAGTGAGAGAACTGGAATCGAAGCTATTGGAATGATCATGAGAAAAATAAAATGGAATTGGACAGGCCATATTATATGAACAACAGATGTACAAAGTGTGAAATGTGATGTACTTTATGAAATGTACAAAGGAAGTTATTCAATGGTACTCAAGAGAAAGAAAAAGACCGGGAATAAGTTGAAATTAAGAATTCAAGAAAACAAGCGGTGGAGAAACGGGGCAAACGGCGGCAGGGTTGGATGTAAATGACTCCAAGTAATAAACACTAAATCAAACAGGTTACTTAAATAATCATAAATAAACAATAAAGTAAGAAAACAATAAAGTAGAAAAATTAATCAAAATTTAATAAAACAAAAATTATCTTCAAAAGTAACTAACCAAGATTATAAATACAGATAAAAATCTGATGTGGTCACATATAATGTTATGTTATGAAATAGTTTAAGGTAGTTAAATTTTTATAGTGTTCCTGTATTTTTCCCCATTTAATTTTAAAATATAATTATTTTTCAATTGTTCTATTAATGTCAAAAATAAAATGTGATAATTGAACTTAATTAACTGACAAACTATACCTGAAATTGTCGGCATAACTATTGTGCAAGTTATTTGTTCAAACATGAACTAAATACGATAAAATAATCGAAGCTTGTGGCGTACTGAGTGAAGCTAAACGACAGAACAATCTGAAACTTTCATAGCTAAACTATTTTAAGCTTCATTCCTACTCAAATAATCTCAATTTGCAGCTAAACTTATATAATAGTTAAACGTTATTGGAGCTTATAGATTATTGGTTTTGCAAACATTTAAACGGTTTGCACTTAGCCCGAGATTTAATTTAGAGACATGTAGTCAATGTGTTTTCAATGCAATTATAATCTATCATGATAATTGTACTAGCTTTTAAGGTTATTTTGAAAGGCTCTTAAAGTATAAGCTATGCCTCACATAATACTGTGATTTTAGCCATCATTGTGCCGGTGTGAAAATACGTCACATTCTTCTGCTTTTTTAGTTTAAAAAAATAGAGTATATTGTTTAAAAAAATATTGACATATAACTGCGTGAGTTAGTCGTATGAATAAAAATATTAAGCTGAGCCTGAAGTTCTAGCGTCAAATTTAATTAGTTCCAATACAATTGGAATGGGGCATCATGTATTAAAATGAAAAAATGAAAAAAAAAAAAAAAAAAACTGGCACATATAATTAAAGTCCTTTCTATATATTGATAAAAATGCATCAACTATGGATTCTTCTTCTTTTCATAAGTTTTCTCTTAATACAATTTCCACCTTCAGTTCTCTAATTTGAGACACAGCTGTATAGTATACAGGTCGATTTTGGGAATCTTGGGCTTATGTATCTTTTTTAGATTACCTGGGCTTCGATGTAGCGTATCTGGTTTTTCAAGAGAGTATGAAATGAAAAAGAATACATAAAAAATGAAATTTATATATATACAGGAAACAATTTAATTATATTTGCACTTTAATTATATTTAATTTGTATGCATTATATTTGTTAGTTTTTGCATTTGTATACATGATGCCCCATATAGGCTAGTCCAATCCGTCTACTTCATGCTGGATAGCTCAAAAAAACTGCGTGGGAGGGGTTCGCATGAAAATTGAAGCGTAGTTTTATAGGGCAGTTTGACGAAGGCAGGGTCATATTATTTTGTGCGTGTAACCAAAATCTGTAAGTATAATTATGCGGGATTAATGTATTTGAGCTAAGTCTTGGATTCGTATGCCGAGTTATAATCATTGTAATTACTATATCAAAAACCAAGGAAGGAAAGGTGTGGAATATATATGAATAAAAGAGTAATTTACGGGGAATTTTCTCTCACAGGAGAATTCTTTACCGATGATTTACGAACTACTTCCTTCTGAATCGTGCGGAGTTTGAAGAATTGATAGAATTATTAAACCTAAATTGCTTACTCCTAGAGATGTAATGCTCAAAAACCAATTGGAACTAAAGAAAAACTGGCAGTATATTTTGAGTTAGCCTTATTGTTTCTTTATTTATCTTTTGTTGTCTTCTCCTTAGGCCGCTCCCTGACTTGTCGGTACGGTATCGGTGCGGTATCGGTAAGCTAGTATGCCGATGCGGTAAGATTCTTTACCGAGCGCCTATATCTTAATGAGTCCACCCTGAGTAGGTACTTTACCGCTTCTATTTTTACTGCTTGATCTTACCGACTCTCGATATACCGATTTCTTATCGCCCGGTGAAGAATCTGTACCGAATCGGTACCGAGCGAGAGCTTACCGATACCGCACTGATACCGTACCGACAAGTTAGGGAGTGGCCGGACTAGGGCGCATGCGTGGGAGCGGTGCGGTAAGAAATCGGTATACAGAGAGTCGGTACGAGCAAGTTGTAAAAACAGAAGCAGTAAAATACTAGCTATATATACTGCTACTACTATCTTCGAGCGTAGTCGAGGTGTCATCGCAAAATGGCAACGGAGAAAGATATTAATGTTATTTTGGTCCCAGGAATTGAGAAATATCCATTTTTGTACAATCATAAATTACCGGAATATGCTAGAAAGGACCTGACGGAGAAAGCTTGGTCGGAAATTTAAACAAAACAAAAATTTCAAAAAGTATTAACAGTTTATATTTTTTTTTTTAATTTTAAAATTATAAATTATAATATTAAATTACATATTAAAGGATTAAGGCAGTACTTCTGTCTTTTTCCACGCAATCGCAAATAAATGTAACATGCTACAATAGTATCTTCTTCTGACGACGACAAGCTTGTGAATGCAAGATTCTAGCGAAAGTAAACCGACATGTGGGGAGATGAAGGCAGTATTGGTGTGCTATCGGTAAGCTGTCGGTAAAGCAAAAAATACCGCATACCGATACCGTGCCCACAAGTCAGGGAGGAGACTTACCTTCAAAATAGTTGCTGGGAATAATTTTTTATTCAATTTTATATTGTATAGATTTTCATAATGATATTTATTCTACCATATTCATTGTAAATTTTATAAAACTAATTACTCTAAAGCTAATTTAGCATCCATGTTTATATTTATTTCTTACGTATGTAAGGGTCAGGGATCCTAGTCAAAATAACAACTCGATAACTTCTATAGAATATAATTTGCTATAAACGCAATGTAACATACATATGGCAATCACATAAAAAGAAAAGAAACATAAAAGTACATGAATAACAAAATGTAAAAAAAAAGAAATATATTTTACTACTCCCGAGAATACTGGTCCCTATGATTAAGTTAAACATTAGATAAATTTAAATGGAATAAGAAAATTATAACACCAAAAAAATATAAAAATCAATATAAGTCATTGGTTCCACCGTCGTAGGTTATCATAAAAAAAAAACATACATCAATAAACTAAATATTTAAAAGAAACATTACGCCCAGAATACAGAGAATATGGCTCTCTATGTTCAAAATAAATAATACATACATACAAAATATAATAGAAAATTAAACAGCGTAACTTCATTACTAATGAACTAAACCCCATTTAAACCAATAAAAGAAAAGGAAAACAAATATAAACGCAGTCCAAAAATCTAACTCTCTTCCCTACTTTTACTTTACACATTAAGATTTTAACCAGAACAATTAATAAATGTTACAGTCATAGACTATATTATAAAGGAACCTACCGGTTCCCAGGGGCTAAGGTTGGGACTCACCGCTTAGCACGAACCTGATACACCAGTACGTAATCCACATAGTCGCAAGTACCAAGCACTGTCACACTCCTTACACTTCAATGCTACAAGCTCGACAGACCGCCTCCGCTCCCTCTACCCCGGCCCGGGCCGCGGTTGCATTCCCACGGCCGGAGGCCCGAGAGAAAAAGCTGACAAAGCAGTCTGCCCAGCCGGCCATCTACTCACACTCATGCACTCACTCAGTCACTCTCCCAACCTTAGCCCCAGTCCCCAGCCTTACACGTAAGTTTTAATTATTTTACCTCTATCATTACTACCAGTGGTTGAGAGAAGAAATTTGCTGTCTTCATCCCCCACCCCCACCGAAAAAAGCTAGTTTTGTCAAAAAAAAGGAATTGTTATGTAATTTCTATGTCAGATCTATAAGTGTGGGTTAAGCCACGTTTGACGCAGTAGGTACTGTTCTGCTTTGCGTCGCCTGTGTCCTAATTTGTCCCCCTACAAGTCACTTTCTCGGAAAATTCAATCTTCCTTAGAATGTCGCACTTCCTGAGAAAATGACGCACAATGTCAAACATAGTGGACTGTATTTTATAGACTTATGGCTTTTCTAGGGCCTGGGAATTATAAAGATGTTTTTTAGGTAAACACTTTCCTGTCAACACTCTTCGGCTCTAAGAGTGCCTATTTAAATTTTCTGGAATAAATTACTAAAGGAATTAGCTATAATTTATTCTGTAAGAGAAAAGACACTTAAGGAAAAATTTAGCTAACCACCCCTAACTTTTAAAGTAACCCTTCTAAGAGCTTATTCTAGTTTGAAAATGTAATTTTATTTCAAAATTAAATTTTCTTTGATGCATTTGTCTATTTATCAAAGTAACTTTTGTTCTTTACGAGGTCTTAACTAAGGGTATTATCAGTGCTTATAATATTAATAAATTCACAGTAATAAATGAGTTTAACCATGACTTTTTTCTGGGGGTAGAACTTAGACTACTATATAGTAATGTGACACTAGGTAGTCACTATAATAAACAACAGTGATAAACGTTTCAAAGATTAAAAGTATATTTTACGAGAAACATTTTTTTTTTAAAAAAAAAGAAAAGAAAAACAATTTTAAATAAAAAATCTTTAAAATAATCTGAAAGATTTATTCGTGTAAGTCTTGGATCTTCCTTTTCCGTTATCTGCCCTGTGTCAACTGGAGCACCTCAGGGCTTTATCCTAGGACCTCTCCTCTACTCTTAGTGTACTCATGATATTCCCCAGCATGCCTTAACATTCCTTGCCACATTTTCAGATGATAAGGCAATCCTTACTGTCCAAGAAAACCACCTCCTTGCATCCGATAATACCCTAAGTCATAGATACAAGAAACTGCTCGGTCTTTTTAATCGTAGGTCTAAGATTTCTCTTGACAATAAGCTTTGTATTTATAATGTAGTTCTAAAACCAGCTTAGACCTGTGGTCTGGAAGTGTGGGACAGCACCAAGCCTTCCAATTCTGCAGTAAATAATATTAAATACTTCCTTCTATAGATCTGTACATACTCTCCATGAAGATTTGAGTGTACCCTTTGTCCAACATCTAACCTTTTTCCGATATAGAAAATTCCATGAATCCATATCCTACCATCCTAATCCTCTTGTACAACTCCTGTCCTCTCAGTTTATCCCAAGCAACCCACCAAGATGTTTGAACAGGAGGTGACCTAGAGATCTCTTATCTTAAAATATCTTTTTCCCTTATATTATGTTAACTGAATATAATTACTTTTAAAAATCAATTATTATTATCTATTTAAAAACTTTTATAATACGTAATATTAATCCATTTTACCATTATTTTAGAAATACCTATTTTATGACTTATTTTATCATTATTATATTTAATTATTATTAGCAATCTTGTATTATAATTATTTTATTATATTTATTGATAAGGAATTGTAGTCACTGGACTACGTATTCTTCATGTCTCTTTGCCTCATAACCTATGCAATTAATGCAATATCATTATCACTTGTTCCATTTCTTTTTTGTGTCATCCAATAAAAATTCAAAAAATAAAATAATTTTCTCGACCACACTTAAAATGCATTGTTGAATGTAGCTTATATTAATTAATACATTTATTTTTATTTGTTGCAGGTGACGATCTTAAATTCAGCTTTTCTTCCTCTGTAGTGAACCAAGTCAGTTAAAACATATACATTTTCTTATGCAACGTTTTATAAAACAAAAACCACACAGTCATTTTTAGTCCAATGGAGATAATTTTCTTAATTTGAAATAGAATAGCTATTTTTATAAATTAAATCTTATATAAGAGGAAGGTCTTATTCTAGTGTGGAAAATGCTGAATATATATTGTCAAACACTAAAGTAGATTTCGATCCTTACATCAATGTGTTGTTAGATTTATGAGTGTGAAATATAAGGTTTTTTCTGATTTTCTATAATTTTCTCTTGATGTTAATACAGAGTTTTTTTAAAACAAATTATAAATAATCTTTAAGGGTAAACATTTTTGATTTTATGTTCAAAGGCCGTACTAGCTATTATTAGCTAGCTGATAGTAGTTAAACACAGTATTCAATCCTCTGTGAATTATTTTAAACTCTACCGCTCTTTGATGTTAGAAAAATCATTAAAATGCAAATTTTATTGGTTCTGAGCAAGATATCAAAAATCTAATCACAGGCTTCATTCCTAATTTTAATTCTGCACAATTTGAGCCCTATTTTAACTTCCTATGATAAATAGTACAGGCGCCATAGGACTTTGCCTGAAGCTAAAAGAGGTAACTAGACAGCATGATTAAAAGACAAATCATAAATTTGTGTTTTACAGTAAAGAGAAGACGACAAATAGGAGTCTTAATCACTGACCTGACTTGATTTGGTGAAATAGTACAATTGAAGAGGAGAATACTTTCACTTAGGTTATTAAGTTTTAATTTTATATTTGTTATCATATGTTGATTCTGTTTGACGGATTCTTTTTCCCAGGTGTTTAATAAATACTCAAAAACTTATAGTTTTCATATATTTTTTTATTATTAAGAGACGTTTCGACCCTTCTCTAAGGTCATTTTCAATCTTTTCTAAAAATGAAAAAACATTAACAATAATTAGTTAAACTCCTTTATCTTTTCATATATTTTATATACAAATAACTGTTGTTCATGAATAACAAGACTTTGACTATTTCTTTTAAATTCCTAACTTTTATGAATTTTTTTGTAATACAATTAAATAATAAAAATTTTTATACGTACGATTCAATATTAGATGATGTGTACATTATTCCTCAAAAAAGAGTTTGTCAATATTAATAAAATTTAATAATTTACAATTAGAACA
>KZ651210.1:725085-747208 GCA_001010745.2 Gerris buenoi
GTTTAATACATAATATAATCTTTTAAACGTTAGGACACATAAACCACAAATGATTGCAGTGTAAGTCAACGGTAAAATCGTGCTTTTACCCTAACCGCTTTTCTCTTGGTCCCATTAAAATCTTCATTTCAAAGAAGGTAAATTATTTTAGCCTTGACGTCGGTATCTCTTATTAACAAAAACCCCTAACAAATTGTCGCGTTTTACGCCCTTACTCGGGAACATTATTAAGGCAAGTGTAACGAGTTGAGCAGGCTTAAAGGCACATAGGGTTGGAAATTTGCTGGGATCCTGTGTGATTTATTGGTTGCCGTGCCGATATTGTTCTGGCGGCTCTATCTCCGAGTCTGTGAAGGGTTTTCGGATGGTAGATTGGGGATCAAGGAATCCACGGCTGCCGGGAGCTCCTGTAATCTCACACTGATTACTTCCTTCTGCTTCCTCGGCTATCAAAAGCTCCGACATCCAAGTGTTCTCATCCCACAACAAAATAAAACTGAAAGCAAGCATTCCTTTTACCAAAATTTTCAACTTTAATTTAACGTTTTCGCGTCCAAGACAAGATTTAAGTTCACCATCTATCACAATGTTTCTTTAAACCAAGCGCCAGTTCTTGGCTATTCGTCTCCATCTAAATGTCTAGAAATGTTACAAATGAATACAACGGACACGGACCTCGACTTTTTTTTATTATAACAAGCGTGACTATGAAATGATAATATTTAAACTGAACTGGTAAGATCCTCGACAGTGTTTTTCTCCAGCAAGTGATAGCGACTCATCATAGAAGAGGTGTAGTTCAATAAACAAAACAACGGCTTCACACAAACGAATTGTGTTTGTAACAATTGACCGGTTTCAGCTGTTCAGAAGCAGCCTTCTTCAGATAATCTACACACATTCTGAAATAATCTGTGCAGATTAACAGAAGAAGCCGAAACCGGTCAATTGTTATAAATACAATTCGTTTGTGTGAAGCCGTTGTTTTGGTTATTGAACTACACCTCTTCTACGATGAACTGGTGACCTTAAAAAGCACGTGGTCACATTTTGCCTTTACATCGGTGAATGATTCCTTCTAATGAAGGTTATGTCCGAACTTATAGAACTCAGATAATGAATGACCATCTTAAAGAGGTTGGTATTTACCAAATCAGCAGGATTCAAATTCTTATTGAGCCATAAATTGCTGCTAATGAGGAGTGAAATAATATTTACAAAATAACATTAAGACCTTCTTAAAAGTATAAATATGAAGCTAAAAGAGGTTATATAGGCTAAAGATCGAGGAATGAACACTCAAGCTACTAAAAAATTTTATATGGATTAATAATTTATTATTATGTGAAATAATTATGTGAAACACACAAATTTAAATGCTTCCGAGCTACAAAGGTAACGAAATTTTCATCCCGAAGAATGAAAATTGTATACGTCTTTGATTTCAAAAATTCAGAAGAAGACAGGAATTTGTTATATAACACAAGAAACATTTTTGGTCCTGTGCCTAACTGATATTCAAATTTTGAGAACCAACATGATATCTTAAAAACTATTCGTCTGATTTAATGAAATTTGGAGGGTAGGTCCAGAGTTATTTAAACCGCCTTATTGGGAATGAAGTCAGAGATTTTGCGTTGCGACGCATCAAAATATTTGATGCGTTACAATATTATATATGATAATACGTTTTCGAAATATTTTAAAATTCCACAGTCCATTAGTATTGGCCTAACGCCTTACATGATCAGAATGTCAATCTTCGGCCTGTTTGTCATTCCGTTTCAGATTCGTTTAAGGTTGTATTTTCTTTAATTATGGTATTATTTATTACTTCATAAGTATGTAGTATATCTTTGCTGTCCCTAGGCAGCTTCGCAATGGATTAGCATTATTTATTATTAGTAATTACTGTAAGTTTTAGTTACGAGTTCATTTATTCATATGTCGGGGTTAATATATTTATGAAACCTGCATTTAACTTCTCCATTAATATTTGCTCTAACATATTAACACGGAACATCTCCCATGCTATTACTAATTCTTATTATTGGTACGAAGCAAGCAATGACAGGTTACATATGGTTTGTTATTTGCTACATTCCCAATGCCTCCTGGTCTTCGAGATAATTTAAAGCCTCGTTAAGTGACGTTTGGACAGGATGAGCTAGAACTAATTTAGCTGCGGCTAGGGTCCAGGGACCCCTATAACATCTTGCACGGAATTCTAGTCCCAGGGTTTTATCAAGAACTGTACCGACCTGTCAAAGCCACCCCTGCCGGGCAATGGGGCCGACAAATTGCAACCACAGTCAATTTCCCCTTGAACCTATCTCTCGTTTTCTTCCGATACCCAACTCCAGAGCGACCCCTACGACAAACATTATTGTGAACTATTTAAGTTTGATGCCAGAAGGAATATTGATTTATTTTGACCTTTTACTCTTCACTATTGCTTATATTATATTCAAAATTCTCAAATCGTAATTTGAAAGAAAAATAACTTAAATCAAACTTACATCTAGTAGGGAATGGATATAGTAGGGTAGTGGGAGAGAGAAACTTTTAGGATCACACCCTAAAAGTATAATAGTTATAAGATTATTAGAGGGTACACCTACAGCCAATATGCATACAATTAAATCAATCAATCTGCAATATTATAACTTTCCGGGGTATTCTCATACTGACTCGATTGATCATGACCACTGAACAGGATTGAAAACATTAAAAAGATGAATAATCGAAGTCAGGTCCATTGCTGGACTCAATTAAATGGTATGGTTTGGGGTGTTTTGGACCTATTTCAATCCCTAGTTAGGTCACATTTATTTTTATTCAATATTAACTGGGTGCAGACGGTTAAAATAATATGGGTCCAACAGCGTGATAATTATTTACCAACCATTCAAATTACGTACGATTTAGTGCAAGAGATAATGCATGAAAAAAAGTGTGGGACGAACATCAAACTAGAAGTTTGTGTACACGTTAATCTTTTAGTGCCTTTAAAGAATATGTGGTCGGCCTAGTTCGTCTGCGGGACAGTTTGGCCACAGGCATTTTAAAAGAACAATCCAGTGGAGAGCGGCCATGTCCCACCCATTTTGATAGACTATGTGATTTTAATGATCCTGAGTACAAAATTAGTCAGTAGACAATCAGGTTGATGCTAGTTTAACCCTTGATAGGTTAATTATTCAAACATTACACCGAATTGCAGTGGTCACCTATCAAGTACAACAAACTAACATCAACTTAAAGAACTTGTGAAGAATGGAGGCTTAATTTTAAATTAATTTCTTATTATTTAAATATTATCAATTTAGGAATCTAAAATATAGTCGTTTTATTTATTATTCGTGTAATAAGCCTTAATTATTTTTATTGTACTATCTGCTATATGATGGAAAACTATTTCGGTGTTATTGCCACGTAAAGAATAAAAAGTCTAAAATAAAGAAGGTAAAATAATAATAATATTTACAAATATTGAAGTTTACTTGCACAAAAATAAGAGCTTAGTAAAGATTTATCAAATAATTTAATTGTTTAAATAACTTTCTTACATAAAATGGTAATACCTAATTTTATTCGACAATTTTTAGGGTCCGTAGGCAAAAGCCAAGGACCCTTATACTTTCGCGCGTGTGTCTGTTTGTCTGTCCGTCCGTCGCATGCTCTCACGTCTACACCTTTCGACCGATTACTTTGAAATTTGGCATGTATACGTCATGTACCTACCCACACATGTTAAAAATATAGCGACTAAAAAATATATTTTTCAAAACATTTAGGGTTAAAAACTTAAGGGTTAAATTTTTTAATTTTTTTTTCGACATTGTGAGGGGTATCATATTAAAGGGTACGTCGAGCTGATTACAAAAATATATAATACTTTGGTTATAACTTTGATAGGGCGAGCGTAGGTACGTTTGAAGTGGGTGTGAAAAGTGTCCCCCCCCCCTCCCTCTATTTCGCTTATGTGAATTGCAAAAAATTTCAACCAAAAGTAAAGATACCACTTTTTGGAATTTGGAAAAAAAAAATATATTTTTTATTGGCAAAATAAGTTTTTTTTTATAATTATGGTTTTTTCAATGTATTTATATGTTTACAGTCCGGTTTAGTGGCAATAAAATACATAATCAGAAGTTTTTTTATGTGTTTTGAGAATATCAGTAGGCTTTTCAGCATTTCAAAAACACCATAAATAGGGTACTACTTAACTATACAGTGTGGCCTACGGACCCTCGTTGTGTGCTGACTAGCACTCACTTGACCTGTTTATTATTTTAGGAAATAATTGTACGCTAACGACCATTTAAATAACTCAAATAACTTCTCAAAAAAATATGTTTTGGTACTCAAAAGTTTACTTTTCTAAATGTTATTCAGCATTGTAACAGAAAATGAAATTCTGAAAAAAAAAAAAAAAAAAAAAAAAAAAAAAAAAAAAACAATTTTCCTTTGAATATAATTTTTATTTCTTTTATATCTACCGCAAGAGAGAGAGGAAAAAATTAGGAACTTTTTATAATTTATGTAAATATTTTAAAGCCACTGGCTTCTGTTTGCATTTCTGAAGGGAGGATTCCCAAAACTCTTCTCGTAATTTTTCCCACTCAGATTTCATCCTCCCTATTCCAATTTGGCATTATTGAAATGCCCCCCCGATGAATTCCAATATTAAATCATAGCTCTGCAGGTTTTTTCACTCCATCAATAAGTCAAGACCTAAAACAGGCTGGGTTTTATTCAATTTTTTTTCTCTTTTAATAATATTCTTTTAGGACATTGTGTGTTGGTTTATGTGATAGTATTGACTTGTGGGCGAGTACCACATAGCAATATTATTTCTAAGTTAATAAGTAATGATTAAGGTAAAATTTTCCACGACCACGAATAATTATATATTTTTATACACATCTAAAACACCACTGTGTCAAGATTCAACTCATAAAAATAAACAATAATAGTTTTAGTAACCATGGTAGCCACAGACTCTTTAAATTTCATGACGTGGCTTACGACTGTATTTTCTTTTACTATTGTTTTAATTTTATCAATATTACATTCCACCTCCTCTCATCAAATACGTCTGACAGTTATTATCTATTTTCCTTTTTGTTCTATTAAAAAGTAAAGTTTACGATTTCATCTCCCTGGAACCTACAAATAAATAGATTTCAAAATTTGAGGATGTTTAGCGTCGGAATAACGTTTAAAATCTAACATTCGTAACCTGCGACAATATCAAATAAATAGATTTCAAAATTTGAGGATGTTTAGCGTCGGAATAACGTTTAAAATCTAACATTCGTAACCTGCGACAATATCAAATAAATAGATTTCAAAATTTGAGGATGTTTAGCGTCGGAATAACGTTTAAAATCTAACATTCGTAACCTGCGACAATATCAAATAAATAGATTTCAAAATTTGAGGATGTTTAGCGTCGGAATAACGTTTAAAATCTAACATTCGTAACCTGCGACAATATCAAATAAATAGATTTCAAAATTTGAGGATGTTTAGCGTCGGAATAACGTTTAAAATCTAACATTCGTAACCTGCGACAATATCAAATAAATAGATTTCAAAATTTGAGGATGTTTAGCGTCGGAATAACGTTTAAAATCTAACATTCGTAACCTGCGACAATATCAAATAAATAGATTTCAAAATTTGAGGATGTTTAGCGTCGGAATAACGTTTAAAATCTAACATTCGTAACCTGCGACAATATCAAATAAATAGATTTCAAAATTTGAGGATGTTTAGCGTCGGAATAACGTTTAAAATCTAACATTCGTAACCTGCGACAATATCAAATAAATAGATTTCAAAATTTGAGGATGTTTAGCGTCGGAATAACGTTTAAAATCTAACATTCGTAACCTGCGACAATATCAAATAAATAGATTTCAAAATTTGAGGATGTTTAGCGTCGGAATAACGTTTAAAATCTAACATTCGTAACCTGCGACAATATCAAATAAATAGATTTCAAAATTTGAAGGTTTATTGTCGGATTAATGTTTAGAATAAAAAATTCGTTGTTGTCTTGAGAATCTATCTATAAATCTATCTTATACACGGTTATAGTTTCAATAGTTTGCAATGCTTCATAGAGTTGACATTGATGTATAAAAACATGGTCAAGATACGAAATATGCAATATAGCTATTTACTATAGACTATATAAAAGATTAAGTTACAAATTGTGCTCTAATATCGGCCATATTTGTCTTATATATGGCTACAGAAAAACTTTTGTTCGGGAAATACATTCCTAAGTAACTGAAAGAGCTTTAAAATAATATGCAACATGATATATAAGAGCAAAGTTTTTCCTCAACACTCTTGTTTCAGCCATGTTTGTTTTCAATATGGCTGTCAGGAAACTTTCGTTCGAGGAAATGCTTACATATTCCTAATTTACCTGAAGGAGCTTTAATAGTACATTACGCGTCTAGTGCGGAGAGTAGTATTTTGCATGCGAGTGTGGAGTTTGCATCCCGAGCGACAGCGAGGGTAGTTAAACCACACGACACACGAGCAATGCGAAAAGTCGTTTTCGCACGAGTTGCCTACCGTACTTTATTTACGATTGTTCGATTTTAATATAAATAGGGCGAAAAAAAAAACTGTATGTAAGTTCGTATTTCTCTTTAAAGATGACATTAATTCGTTAGTTGTATTTTGTGCTGAATTTATTATTTCGGGAGGCGTATTTCGTCACAATCACTTAAATCTCTCATTTTTTTTCACTAAAATCTCGATTCAAACAGTTACTGTAATTAACCAAACACAAAATTAGTTTTGTCAAATGTGCGTAAAGGTGAAGGATTCTTTTTTTCCCACCCTAAAGCAGTAAAGAAGAATAATTCTTCAGATTTATGAGTCGCGCATGCGCAATGAATACAAGTACGTAAAGAATCACTTTCTACGCATCTAAGCAGAGATACTATGTTTTTATTTCGTATCAATCGTAGTTAAAATAATATAAACTTTGATATAATATGTATTAGCAAAACTATATCTCTTTACAATGACATGGGACAAAAAATGTTCCCTAAGTTCTGAAACAGATTTCTGTCTTGGAATTTTTGAAATTGGAGATAAAAAGAATGGATCACCTCGTTTCTATTATTGCCAGTATAGAATTCCCTGCACCAATAAATTGGTAACATTAGAGCACTAATTTTATCTTCTACCCACGCTTCAATTTGTATCCTTCATTTTTCTTTTCTATGGGTCACTAGATATATTTTTCATTACTTATTTATTTTTAAGTTTTTTTCTTTAAGTATTAGATGCTGTCATCAAAGGTAGTTTTATCTTCAGCAAATTTAACATAATTTAGTGGTTACTTTTGTTCCTCAATCATTTGATACAATATCAGTTATTTTGATTTCTGTCTGTTATATTTATCTGCTATTAGATATCTTCTCTATGTTATATATATATATTTTTTTTTTAAACAAGGGTATCTATAATGATTATGTAAAAGGATAAATGTGATTTTCAATCGGTTTTAATGTTTATTGTAAATTTGTCGCTTTTTTATGTGTGGTTGTTTATTACCCCTTTGTGTGAGATAGTGTTATTCATCTGGACCTTGGTTGTAACTTGGAACTACATTCTGGCTGCTGTTTTGTTTGTTGGTCCTAAAAGAGGTTCGTCGAGAAAGGAATGTCCCTGAAGGGTGAAGAAAGGGTCTTCTTACTAGGGTATCCTCCCTATTTTCTTTTCTGAAGACATTATCTGAAACTCAGATTGCCCCCTCTCCCCTTTTCCTCCAGATTTTGTCTTTTCTTTTTCTTAGCTGAGACAAAAAAGGAGGGCACTTCTTCCCTTTAGATATTTTATCTATTTTAAATTAATTCTGCCCTGCCCTCTTCTTCTTGCTCGAGAGTTGTCAGGACGTCCCTAAAACGTTTTTCGCTCAGACGAAAAGAAGGAGTATTGGACAAAAGAACAATATTGGGGCCGTTCAAAACATTTCCATTCTCGCTTATCTTCCTCCCCTTCTTACCCGTCCCTCGCTTCTAGACTTTCACTACATAACAATAACATCGGTATCTGAAGAGGATTCATGGCTGTGCGATCCGGGAGTCCTTATTAAACTGAGACGTAGGCACGCTATTTGTCTAAACTAAGACCATTTACAACTTGTCTCCCCTTATCATTGGCTCAATAATCTTCAGCAACAAATTCAACATTGACCAAAAGGAGTTACCGCATAAAATATTAATTAATAATGCTACCTCTATACAGCTATTTGTTTAACAGGCTATTTTAAAAATTTAATTTATTTAATTTATTTATTTATTATTTTAAAAATTCCGAGACAGAAATCCGTTTCAGGCATCAGAGAACCTTTTTGGTCTCGTGTCTGTCTGTCTGTCTGTCGGTCTGTGTGTCCGCGAATTATGAAACGTGCGACGATAACTTGAGTAAATGTCGAGTGATTTTGATAAAATTAGGTATACATGTTTATTTTACCAATGCCCAGGACGAGTTCGTTAAACAACATCATCTGTTAAAGCGTTCTCGCGCAACGTGAACTTCAAATTTAATATTAGAATTTTAAGTCGGGGAAAAAAATAAAACTTAATTTATTCAATGAGACAAACATTTTTTTTAAATACAATTTTTTAGTAATACCAACAGCGACACTGCTATGAAGTGTTAAGTAATATAAAGTTAAAGTAAATATAACAATTAAGTAATGATAGGATGCGAGGAAGCTATGTGCCACACTGATTGACAGTCTACTTTTTATTTGTTTATTTATTTTTTAAAAAAAAAGATACACCTAGTTATTTTCCCTGAATATCTGTCATAGCGGGCTCACCTATCTTAATCGTGTTTGTTTTTAATTGTTACTTGTAAAGGAGTTGACTTTGACATGTTTATTATTAATGTCAATTGGATTATTCATTGTTTATTGTTGAATTAAATGAGTTTCTTAAAAGCTCGTATTTAAGATTCTTTACATGGTGTCAGGTGTGGGGTCCTGAAGAAAAAATGGAAGACAATCCTACTCAGAAAGGACTCTCCGAGTTAGATGTTCTGAAAAAAGAAGTTACCCGACTGCAAGTAAAACTTACGTCACTAACTGGTAATGCCGCTCCANATATTAAAAGAACTTAAACCTATTTAAAGATTATATAATCCAAATAAGGTCATAATGATAACAATCGGAACAACTGATTATTTTTAAGTAACTACTGTATTAAACAATAACTAACCTATTATAATAATAGTAAATGCTAACCCAGACCAAATATTAAAAGAACTTAAATTTATTCAAAGATGAAATAATCCAAATTAAATCATAATGATAAAAATCGGAACAATTGATTATTTTTCAAGTAAATACTGTATTAAACAATGATTACCTATAATAATTATGGGAAAAGCTTATTTAACTTGGGTACTGTAAATAAGTGAAAATTCATTGCAGTCTTTGTAAAGGAGTTGACTTTGACATGTTTATTATTAATGTCAATTGGATTATTCATTGTTTATTGTTGAATTAAATGAGTTTCTTAAAAGCTCGTATTTAAGATTCTTTACATGGTGTCAGGTGTGGGGTCCTGAAGAAAAAATGGAAGACAATCCTACTCAGAAAGGACTCTCCGAGTTAGATGTTCTGAAAAAAGAAGTTACCCGACTGCAAGTAAAACTTACGTCACTAACTGGTAATGCCGCTCCAAAAACATTACTTAACTCTGTTCCTTCCCCAGATAAATTCTCTTTTAAAGGGACTGAGTGGCCTGTTTGGTTAAAAGCATATGAGCGGTTCCGAACAGTTACGGAAACGCACTTATTAGATGATAGGGTACAAATAACTTATCTTTTCCTTCATATGGGCAGCGGTGTAGAACATTTGTTGACTAAGGTTCACAAAACAGAAAACGAGTTCGACTCCTATAAAGATGTTATCGAGACATTCTCAAAATATTTTAGTCGGAGTCTTAATATAATTTTCGAGCGAGCTAGATTCAATAAGAGGGATCAAAAAGACGGTGAAATTGCTGAAGAATATATTTCAGAAATTGTTAAGTTAGCAGGAAATTGTAAATATGGTGAAATTAAAGATGAATTAGTTAGAGACAGATTGGTGGTAGGAATTAGAGATAATACTCTTTCGGAGGCGTTACAGTTAGATCCGGATCTTACACTACAAACAGCCGTAGATAAAATAATTAAAAATGAATCTGTAAAAGAACAAAATAAATTATTGAAATCACAACCTGAAGTGATAGAACAAATTAGGGTAAATGAAAAAAGAAAAGATAAATATAAATATAAAAATGGAAATATTCAGAAAATAGACAAGACAAGAGGGTCATATTCAGCGGGTTCGTCCAAATGTTCACGTTGTGGAAATAAGGCATGGCATAATTTGCAGAACTGTCCAGCAAAAAAAAGTGTGTGTGAGCGTTGTTCGATGAGAGGACATTTTACAAAATTTTGTCTTGGAAAAAATATAAAATTAGTGCGTTTCAACAATTCTTCTGTAAAGGATTATCTGACTCGAACTCCTCTGAAGTAGGAGTAGTAAAAATGATAAATAATATAAAAGGTTCTGTAGAGCCGTGGACTGTTGATATAGCCTGTCAATGCAATGAAAATAATGTAAATTTACGATTTAAAATTGACACTGGTGCCGATAACTCTATTATTTCTACCAAGCAATTTGATAAAATTAAGAAAAATGTTATATTAAGGCATACCAAGCAAATTTTGTTAGGACCAGGAAAGAATCATGAGCAATTAGAAGTATATGGTAAAGTTTTACTTCCTGTATTGTGGGAAGGGAACAAGTACACACTACTTGCGTACGTCGTAAATACTCATGATAATCTTTTAGGTAGGCCCGATATTGTTAAGTTAGGTATTGCCAAATTTGATAGAAAAACAAATTTAGAAGTAAGTCCAAAAGCAAAAGTTATTGTTGCTGGAATAAAAGAGATCGGTTCTCTTGATTTTAAGGAGAGACTCCGGGAAAAGTTTCCAACTCTTTTTATTGGATTAGGGGCCATGAAATGTGAACCTTATGATATTATACTTAAGGATTATAAAATCCATCATGCTGTAACCTGTGCTAGAAGGGTGCCTTTTCCTTTAGAAGAAAAATTAAAGCTAGAGTTGGATAAGATGGTCTTAGAGGGGGTGATCGAAAAAATTGATGATCCGACAGACAATTGTGCACCAATAGTAGTAGTTCCAAAAAAAGATGTTAAATCTATAAGGTTGTGCACTGATTTCACCGGTCTTAATACTAATATTAAACGGGAAATTTTACAAATGCCCTCTGTCAATGAAGCTTTGGCCCAGTTAAAAGGTGCCAAGTATTTCTCAACGATGGATCTAAGGTCTGGCTACTGGCAGTTGCCATTAACTCGTCGATCTTCTAAACTAACCACGTTCATCACACCTTTTGGAAGATACATGTATAAAAGATTACCACAAGGTCTGTGCTCTTCTCCGGAAGTCTTTCAGAAACGTATGTACGAAGTATTGCAAGGTATTTCTAATACTAAAGTTTTGCTAGACGATATTCTTGTTTTCGCTTCCACAGAAGAGGAACATGATGAAATCTTAGAAAGAGTTTTAAAAAGATTGCTGGACCATGGAGTGACATTAAATTTAGAAAAATGTGAGTTTCAAAAAACGGAATTGAAATATCTTGGCCATTTAGTGAGTAAGGAGGGAATAAAACCAGATCCAGCCCGAGTGGCTGCTATAAAGGAATTATCTCCACCCAAAAATATTTCAGCCTTAAGAAGATTTTTGGGAATGGCTAATTATTTAATGAAATTTGTTAAAAACTTTTCAGATCAAACTAAGCCCCTAAGAGAGTTATTAAAAAAGAATAGAATTTTTGAATGGAACCAAATTCACCAAAATTGTTTTGATAAAATTAAAGACAGTTTAACTAAATTACCGGTTTTAGTGCCTTATGAGGTGGACAAGGAAACACGTATTTCAGCTGATGCAAGTTGTGAGGGGATCGGAGGTGTTTTAGAACAAAAACAGACCAATGGTTTATGGAAACCAGTTATTTACTGCTCTAAATCTTTAAGTGAAACGGAAAAAAGATATGCACAAATAGAAAAGGAATGTTTGGCAATTTTATGGACTTGCGAACGCCTAGAACAGTATTTAATAGGGAGGTTTTTTAGGATCAGGACCGACCATAAACCTTTAGTATCCCTGTTAGAATCCAAGCCTATCTTAGAATTAAGCTCCAGGCTCCAAAGATTTAGGATGAGATTAGTTAAGTTTAATTATAAAATAGAATTTGTACCAGGGAAAGAATTTTGGGTCCCTGATGCGTTATCCAGAGCCCCTTTGCCATTAGGAAAGTCCGATTGTGATATTTTGGATCGGAAAATGAGCGAAATTATAATTGGGTCTATAGTTTCAGATCTAAATGTACCAATTGAGAAATTTAATCAAGTACAAAGCAAGGATTCGACTATTGAAGCTATTAAAAATTATGTTAACAATGGCTGGCCTAAGAAAAACAACTGTCTCGATACATGTTTACCATATTATAAATATAGGGCAGACATTTCTCTGGAAGAAGAGGTTCTTTGTTACAAAAATAGAATAATTATCCCTCAAATATTTCGAAAAGAAATTTTATCTAGAATTCACATGGGTCACTTGGGTATAAATAAATGTAAAGCTAGAGCTCGGTCTTCAGTATGGTGGCCTGGAATAAATGCCAATATTACCGAACTTATTGAAAATTGTGAATCTTGTGCTAAACACAAGAATGTTCAGGTAGAACCACTAATGGGTTCAGAGGTGCCAGAGCTACCTTGGTCGATGCTAGGGATAGATCTTTTATATTACAAAGGAGTACAGTTCTTAGTAATACAAGATTATTATTCGAAATATCCGGAAGTTTATAAATTAAAACGTTGTTTGGCAGGGGATGTTATAAAGTATTTAAAGGTTAGTTTTTCACGGTTTGGAATCCCTCATGTGCTTAAAACCGATAATGGTCCTCAGTTTGATTGTTGGGAGTTTCGAAATTTCTGTGAAAAACTGGCAATACAACATATAACTAGTAGTCCACATTATGCCCAGTCAAATGGCTTCGCAGAAAGAGCTGTCCAAATTGTCAAAAGAATCATGGAAAAAGCGGGAGTAGAGGAGTTAGATTTGTCTCTGTTGGCCTATCGAAATAGTGAGTTGGAATGTGGTCTATCACCAGCTGAGCTATTGATGGGAAGGAAATTAAGAGACACGATCCCCATATTAAAACAAAATCTGCGGCCTAAATTAGTCAATAGTGAAAAGGTACAGGAAGAATTCCAAAAATCCCGTAATAAGAATTCACATTATTATAATGAAAGACACGGAGCCCGACCTTTGCTACCTTTAGAAGAGGGTAGGAGGGTCTGGGTTACGGATAAAGCTAGCGAGGGGGTTGTGGAAAATAAATGCGAAGAACCCAGGTTCTTACATTGTGAAGACCAAAGAGGGAAGTTGTTGGAGAAGAAACAGAAGTCATTTACGGCCATTACCATCTACCCGGGAAGAAGAAGAGGCCACCTTGGAGCCAGAGCGTCAACTGCCTAGACGTAGTGGACGTATCCGGAAGAAGCCTGATTGGTATCAGGCGGGAGGCTGAGCTCTTCGAGGGAGGATGTAAAGGAGTTGACTTTGACATGTTTATTATTAATGTCAATTGGATTATTCATTGTTTATTGTTGAATTAAATGAGTTTCTTAAAAGCTCGTATTTAAGATTCTTTACATTACTCTTTACACTACAAGAACTTTAAACCGTGCAATTTATTAATATTCAATCTTTTTTTTAAATCAATCAAATTACCATAAATTTTACTAATTCGTTTCTTTTATAAATATACGCGTTGTGTAAAGAAAGTTGACTGATTTTTTTATTTTAATAATTCGTATAAAATTACGATTGCACATTGTCTTATTCAAAATAGCTGCCCGGAGAGAAGCTACATGCAATGTCCCAAAATGGTGGCCTTTGAGGTGGCTCTTTAATTTTGCGGAAAAAAATAGTCAGAAGGACTTAAGTCTGTTAAATAAGGGAATTAAAGAGCAACAGTGAAATTTAATGCTTTCGTGTTGAAAACTAATAGCTTTCAATAATGCTGGGTTCGATTCCGCGCCACGGCGCTTTGATTTACACCCCTATGACTCGAGGGTAAAGCAGGGAACCTCCAAAGGGGGATCCCACGCCTTGTTACTCTGATTGAGTAGGCTCACTATCACTAATGACAACACTCAACACCAATCTTGCTTGGGTGGTGTAATAAACTGTGGATGTATGATGAGGCCATGGGAGGTTATGGGGAGTTAGTACTAGTAGTTTGTTAGTAGTAACTAGTGGTTTGTCCTCCTCATCTAACGCTACTACTATTTAATTTATTATTATATAATCTCCTTAAGGTTTGAATTTTAGAAAGGTTCCTTAATATTTTGAGTATAAGTCCAAAAAAGAGGAAACTGTTTCAACTTTAGGCGCGTCCACACTATGCCGAATGAGGCCGATCGGCACAGTACGTTCGGGTCAGCATGTCGTCCCATTACTTTAGTAGTGTGGACCCCGATCGGTGTCGAACCATCACACGGTAGTAGAAAATAGTCTGCAAACCTCACTTTATGTAAACTACTATTTATAAGTTATAAAGTTATTTATGATTTATATAAACACTATTTGTGAACCGAGGCCGATCGGCACGTCTACACTACAAACTTCAGTTCGATTTGGTTCCGCTGTCTTTGATCAGGACCTAGCCAATTCGGGTTGGATTAGGCCCGATTCGGTTCGGCTTTCGGCAGTTCGGATAAGCCGACTGGCACGTCCACACTAATTCTTTGCCGATCGGCTCAAGCCGAATGATGCTGATTGGTATAGTGTGGACGCGCCTTTATAGTACTATGTTTTGGGGTTGGTTCTCTTCTTTTAAACCCCTCTCCTTAGTCTTCCACCGAAGGATATAAAGTTGTTAATTTTCCTAGCTGAAGCCTACATCTAAAAAGGAATTTTTGTTGAAATTTGGCGACTCTAGCAAAGAAATTTTGTGATATAGTTATGATATATAGTTGAGATTTACTCTCATTGTATATTATAATATAATACATGTATATGTATACATATATACATATACAAATATATATAAATATACATGCATACAGATCACCATAATCTTGATTTAACGCATAAAAAAAAAATACTTGTACTTATAGCAAAATACTTTATAGCATGTTTAAGTAATAAAAAAATACTTATTTTTTCTACCTTAGATTTAATGTACTAAAATCAAGTGAAAATGTCCACTATCATGATTTAAAGTAGTTGATCCCTGTTCAGCGATTATCTAATTATATATATGCGCACGCAATTATTATTATTTTCTGTACACATTAATTGGGAAACTATATTTATTCCCAAATTTGTCATTTATGATGCTAATTTTTGAAAAAGCATTTATCAGCTAATTAGGCACGTAACCTGTTTAGAAGCCGCAATTAGAGGCTCCTTTCATGTCCACAACTTCGCTTCAAAGCGATCCCAATATTGCTTTGACGAACTGCTGCTGGCAGTTATTTCAACCACAATTTAATTGATCCGATGACTTATCAATTTGACATAATTGGGATCATCTTCATTCAAATACAAAGTCTTTGTTATATATACTTACTAAACCTTTAGTAGATCGAACTTGCTCGGCTTTATAATAATCAATTAATTGGTTTAATGAGAGAAGACATAAATCAATCTTAACATAACCTTTTGATATTTCTCAAGATCTTCGTAAACATGAGTATAAAAATTCTAGGTTCGTTAGCTAATTTCATTTAGCGAAGACATAACCAAACGAAATGCTATTTAGTGGAACTGTAACTATTTTGTAAAACTTTTTTTTTTCCTACGCCGGATTCGGAGGAATCTTATTCATCTCCTTCCTGGCAGCCCGATATATTGCAGCATTGCTGAACCATCTGTCGCTGCTGCTTTGTTACCTGTAGTTCTGAAGTTTTAGCAAGACGATGTGGTCAGCGTCCATTAATCCAGTTTCACATAGAGGGCAGCTACTCGTTTCCTTTATGCCTATTTTATGGAGATGGTTTTGCTAGTAGTCATGGCCAGTGACCATTCTAAAGTTTGCGGTGAACACTATTTTGTAAAACTTGACCACAATATTAAACAAATTAACAGGGCTTATCATCAATCCTAATGAATAATAATAGTTACACGTTTGGGTGTATGAAAAATTCGATATAATTTATTCTTTGAATTTTACTCACTAACTTAACATGAAATTTCATTAGAATCTGTAATTTTATTTTCATAATATTATAGTTTGTCGGCTCTTATAAAAGCGAGCAAGACCGCTTCTTAAACCAGATCAAAAGAGGACGGGAAATATTCTTCGTTGCATGTATTATCAGTCTGGATCAGATGTTATCAAAGGAATACACTTAATAAAGTATTTGACTTAAAGAGGATTATAGCTTGTCTAATCCATTATTCAACTTGCGTTGTGAATTAAAGTAGAATTTGAAAACTTGGAATGTGATCTGTTTTATAATATTTGATACTATCAACACGTATATTAACTGGATAGATAAGCCTTTCAAGAAGTTGAAACAAAATAATACTATTATGCAAATTAGTTGGGCGTATAGCTTCCTTGCGTCCTATGTCTTATACTCTAATGATTTTTATGCTTTTACAACCTATTACTGTTAAATCGCTTTTATTTCCTACTCTCCTTCTATTTAAATCTCTCAAAATTGGTTTGATTTTTAACATGAATAAAACTGTCAATTTAGCAAAAGTTAATTAGAGCAGACAATTGAAACTATTATGGGACCATGGTGTAGGCTTAATTCTTCAAATCGTCCAAATTTACCTTAAGAAGGGATAAGTATTTTCATAGATGTTAGTGATAATAACACACTTTTTGCTTATGTGGAATAGAAACTAATAGGAGCATAACTTTAAAAATTATATGAGATCAACAATGGAATAAATATGACCTACCTACCGAAAATTATTAATATCTACCGATGTATGTTGTTCTTAAACATTTTTGGACAGACAAGAGATGTCTAAAAACAGATTTCTGTCTCGGATTTTTTAAATTTGAAAACATTAGAAATGTTTTTTCATCAGATCTATCACATAGATACTGTTTGCTTTCCACTCGGAAGTAATAATAAGGCAATAATTTTATTTTACAAGATTTCCCAAAAATGAAAATGATCTATTAATGTTGGAGGAGTTGTTCCTAAGAGCGACTGAATCTCATTTATAAGGCGTAGTATTTTCTTAGAGGCTAATTTCAGATGTGCTGTGGGGCTCGATCAAGGCTCAGTATTATTCTTACTTTATAGTAAATTTCCCATGGAACCTAAGAGTGAAGGTTTATTTTCTAAGGATTCTCAACATGGAGTTTTCATTGGGCCTGGTGGCGTTAATGGTTCGCGCATTCGTTAACCAAAACATTTCTGCCTTTCACAGCTGAATAAAACCGCCTGGCTAATTTGAAAAGGGGTTTTCTGCTCTGAAAATGTATTTTGCTTTCGGCTTACCAAAGGTAACGGGAGCTATGTGACTCCTATTTAAAAATTTCCAAGAGAAATTTGTTTGAGACATTAGGGATCATGTTGGTTAGACACGGAATCTGTCTGTCTGTCACCTAATTTTTGCTAAACAATATGTCTTATAAACTACTCGTCTGATTTAAATTAAATTTTGATGGTTGGACAATTAGCCAATTATTGGCCCAATGCGTTGAAACATACATTTATTTAAACATTAAGTAAACTTAAATAGTTATCAAACTTTGGGTAGAATGTGACATTAAAATGTATAAATATTTCTAAAAAGTTACGTTTTAATAAGCTACCATTTAGTTGATGTTACTTTATTTTTCGGAATGTTTAAAATAAACAGAAATGCTATAAATTATAAATTTAAACTAAAATTCTGGCAAAATCAATTACAATATTAATAAAATATAAAAATTTGTAAATATTGGTATACAGAAAGTTGATATTTGTCTTTAAAAATATCTATTCGTCAATTCTGGATTATCAAATGTAAATAGAATTGAATAGATGAATAGATTTAATACTTAAAATACGTTGACTAAATGTCAAATCGACATTTATTAAACTTTCAAGACCTAATTGATTGAAGCATTTATTTAAAGAACAACTTTAATTCCATGAATTCTTATCTTTCAATTCAAACTTAAATAATCGCTGGTTGTTAAAAAGTTTGAAATAATATTATAATGACCACAAAAAAATACTCTTTTTTTTAATAAAGCAAACTTCAATGATACTTTTAGTTATTACTAAAAGTACTTATTTTTAAGTCGAATATAAGTATCTTTAATAATTAAACAGATTTAAAATAACATTAAAAACCAATTTTTTTCATTTAAAAAATGCCCTCAATTCAATATTATATCCAATAAATTAAGTATATCTACGAATAAATAAACTAATTTATTAATTGCTTCTATTCAATCTATGTAAAGACCTTCACGAGTTAAAAAAGAACATGTAAGTATAATAATTGCTCTCTTAATTTTTTTAAGATAATAGCCAATATGGCCGGACACCTAAGTAAAAAGTTTATATTTAGAATGACATATTATATATTATATATCAATACTAGCTGGATACCCGTGCTTCGCTACGGAGTGTTTTTAAATTTGATAAGTTTATAAACTACCAGGAAAGCATACAAATTATTTGACTATGCGAGAATNGCTACCATTTAGTTGATGTTACTTTATTTTTCGGAATGTTTAAAATAAACAGAAATGCTATAAATTATAAATTTAAACTAAAATTCTGGCAAAATCAATTACAATATTAATAAAATATAAAAATTTGTAAATATTGGTATACAGAAAGTTGATATTTGTCTTTAAAAATATCTATTCGTCAATTCTGGATTATCAAATGTAAATAGAATTGAATAGATGAATAGATTTAATACTTAAAATACGTTGACTAAATGTCAAATCGACATTTATTAAACTTTCAAGACCTAATTGATTGAAGCATTTATTTAAAGAACAACTTTAATTCCATGAATTCTTATCTTTCAATTCAAACTTAAATAATCGCTGGTTGTTAAAAAGTTTGAAATAATATTATAATGACCACAAAAAAATACTCTTTTTTTTAATAAAGCAAACTTCAATGATACTTTTAGTTATTACTAAAAGTACTTATTTTTAAGTCGAATATAAGTATCTTTAATAATTAAACAGATTTAAAATAACATTAAAAACCAATTTTTTTCATTTAAAAAATGCCCTCAATTCAATATTATATCCAATAAATTAAGTATATCTACGAATAAATAAACTAATTTATTAATTGCTTCTATTCAATCTATGTAAAGACCTTCACGAGTTAAAAAAGAACATGTAAGTATAATAATTGCTCTCTTAATTTTTTTAAGATAATAGCCAATATGGCCGGACACCTAAGTAAAAAGTTTATATTTAGAATGACATATTATATATTATATATCAATATAAAGGCCTTGACGAGTAGAAAAAAGATTAATTATGTAACTATTAAAATTTTATATTTAATATTTTCAAGATGACGGGCTGTGTAATTAGTAATTAGAATGAAGACTATGAAAAAAGTTTAATTCGGCATGGCATGTACTTCGTTTAAAAAGTCTTTAAGAATACAAAAAGAATTCTTAACTATAAAAATATTTAATCTAATATGTTCAAGATGGTGGCCTATATTATGGACTACTAAAAAAAATAGTTTAATCAGCATAGGTTACACATCTTTTTGAGGTATTCTAAGGGCCGGTTGGGATGGGGGCAATCATTATATATTTATTTGATAACTCTGCAAGCACTCTCAACAAGGGCTCGCCTGTTTATAGATACTTTGGTCTTATCGTATTTGCCTTGCATTTGTTGATAATCTTTATTCAAAAGTTTTAAAAGTTTCTTTACAGCGCCAGCGTTTATAAATTATTTAAATTAGCGTTTATAAGTTATTTGGGAACCACTTTAGATAATACTTTCAAGTATTTTTTAAATATAAATAGTATAAGAAGGATAAAATAATTATTTGTATAATATTATTTCCACTTGAATTAAAGATTTGCTAGAAATGTTACAATGTTATTCTACTTAATATGTAAAAGGTATAAAAATAAATCTATGGTTTATTTTATTTAGAACGTGGTTATATTTTGTATAATATTTAAACAAATATTTTACCTTTTTCATATATTTTGGCTTTAAAATAAAATAAGTGTTTTTGAGTTAATACAGAGGATTAATAATGTGTTTTAGTTTTACACTGTTACTAACAGACATTTAGTGAATGATACATATATATGTATCAAATGAAAGGTATTGAAGAGTAGATTACAAATATATATACCACTTAGTGTAAATGTGTCATTTTCGGCGCCATTTTGTCAAAAAAACATCGAAATTTTTCGTTTCCCCCCCTCCTCCCCCTTACTAATTTTGTTTCACAATACCAACGAAACCCTTTTTACGTGAGACTTCACGCCTTACCAATTTATTTGTATTTTTCTTTGAAATTCGAAAGGTTTAAAATTTTAATTAGTCAACGTTTTTTGTTTCTTTTAAAAATAATATTAGTTTAAGAAGAGCTCTAAAAAAATTGTTTTTCGGGACCCTTATATAACAACTGAAGACCCTTATACCTAACACAATTTTAAAATCTGAGGAAAAAATTAGGGGTACCCAAAACTTCATCCTTTAAAAACAAGAGGTTAAACACTTTTTAATTATGCGCATGCGTCATGTAGAGTGTGAAATGAAATAAAAGGATGCTATGAGTACAATTATAATGTATATTAGTATTGTTTTTTTAACAATTTCATTATTGCGCCATGTGTACTTAAAAAATATTACAATTACATTATACATAAATTATTTAACAAGTAGAGTTGTTAACTAACTTTACAAGTATGTGCTGACATTGTGGAAGAACCAACTAAATGTTTGGTATCTCTACCTTAATTGTCAAATGTAAGTATAAGTATTAAGTATTGCTTTATTTATGTAAAGCTTGGTGTGGACGTCGCTTTTACATACACTGCTCACAAATAGTTTAAGATGGTGGAGGAGGGGTAGTAGGAATCGGGAGTGCAGATAGGATTAGAATGAAACGCTAGGGAACTGTGGCAAGTCTGATAAAGGGTAAGTCTCGGACACAAGAAACTTGAAAGTTATTTAGAATTTAGAATGGTTTTTCATTAGTTAGACTTGAGATATGAAATTTCGCGTTTATCAATGTATACCAGATTGGCGTGTTTGAATCTGTCTGCATTAGTATGCTTTATTCCGTCCATGCATGTTTGTACGCCGATTATTCAAGTCTCATTCGCTTTAGATAGATTATTACAAATCAAAATTAGAGTGAAAAGTTTTTATGGTTCGTTTTGCTTCCGAGCTAATGAAGGTAATGGAAGCTATGGTGATGTCTCTGATTTAAAAAATTCCAAGACATAAATCCGCTTCAGACATCAGTGAAAACTTTTGGTTCCGTGTCTGTCTCTTGTACGGTTTGTCGCTCAATATTTGCGAACCAAAATTTTTAAAATTACTCTTTTGATTTCAATGAAATTGGCGGATGGTTAGAATGGTCATAATTAGCATATTGTTGGTCTCATATAATTTGCAACCTTCTGCAACCATTTGTTTTCTTCCCCATGCACACAATAGTACATTACGTGTCGAGTGTGGAAAGTAGCATTTTGCATGCGAGTGTGGAGTTTTCACCCGAGTGACAGCGAGGGTAGTAAAAACCACACGAGCAATGCAAAGTGCGTTTTCGCACGAGTTGCGTACCGTACTTTATCTACGATTGTTAGATTTTAATAATAAATGCAGAAAAAAATAATCAACTTCCTGTATTTTAGCTCGTATTTCAGTATTTCTCTTTTGATAAAGATGACATCAATTCGTTAGTAGTATTTTGTGCCGAATTAATTATTTCGGAAGGCGTATTATTCTCCTCATATTCTTCATAATCACTTAAATCACTCATTGATTTTCACAAAAAAACTC
>KZ651210.1:764392-779362 GCA_001010745.2 Gerris buenoi
TATATATAGGACACCGTTAACATTGAACAACTGATTGCCTCAACAGCTGCTGCTTTTGGAAGCCCTAAAAGTTTGATTCTATGACTTTTTTCGTACCTCCATCGGCTGTACCCAGTAGCCAAGGAGAGATTCGTGGCGATTATCGGACGTCACAAAAACATTAAAAGGCCTTTTTTTACGTCATTATAATGAATGTTTAAATAGTGATGGTTCAATGTTTGCGAAAAAAACTTACTCGTCTGATTAAAAAAATAATTGATTGCAGGTCAATTAGCCCATTTTTTATCCCATATTAGTTTCAAAACTCTGCAACATTTATTTACATCTACATCTTAAAAAAATCTAATCTAAATAAATGTAAATAGTTTATGATGAGGTAGCCCTTAGATAGCCCTTGATAAATTTTGACCGGCTGGGCATATTAAAGATAGCTAAGTTGATACTTTTATTCGTGTAAAAAATAAAAATGTTTGGGTTGCTAAAGCATAACATCAAAAAAGTACTTGATAGGGTACGAGGAAGCTATGTGCCACACTCATTGGCAGATTTTAATATTTTGTGAATAAACAATTAGATGCTTATGAAATATATTCTTTGTTAGATTGGATAACTGATCACGCTGTATATAATTTAATTTATATTCCTCTAGAGATGAACAATTCATTTGGGGGACACTTTAAGTTGGGGAAATAGATTGTGAGTTATTACAATTGCACATATTTATTTCCTATAAATGTTTAATAATTCATTCTAGATAAGCAACACTCAAATATTTCTGTTGGTGAGTTTTGTTTATGCAATAATATATTTTTGTAATTTTGGCTTAGATAAGGAAGGAGAAAAAGATTCCCGAGATTGGTAACTTATCTAAGATTCTTTTCACGACTTTAAACGAAATTGCAGTGGAACTCTGGTGGAAATGGCTGCAACCTCAAATGACTTAGAAATAGCTCGAGGAAATAAAATAAATTCTTTAATGAACTCATTGGTATTCTTTACAACACCGTACATTGTGCATGCCTAAAGCGTCCCCGGTAGTAAAACTCACTATTCACAAATCGTGCTACTTTCTTAACTGAGAAAAGCAAATGGGACAATAGGTCTAACGGTTAAGCCGTTTTTATGGCTTTAAAGCAACCCGTACATTTAAAGAGTTTTTCACAAGAACGTTCTTCAGAATCCTTTTAAATCATCCGAACGTTTTTGTTTTTGTCTTGTTTGTTCACTTTTATTTGCTTGTTCTAAGGACTTAATGGACCCTTTGGTCATCAGCGACATATATATGTCTTGTGATGATACTTAAAAATCACAGATTTTGTAATGATTTTTAAAGAATGAGCTCTAGACACTAAAATTATTATGATATCACTAAACTTTAAAAAAAAAATCGGATTAAACTGTTGTACTTATTGTTTTATTATATTTTTTTGTTTTAAAAAGGACACCCTTCCCCTAATGAGCTCTTGTGCAATATTCTAGTTACCATCTATAAATGCTCCTATCATTCTAAATTACTTTTTAACTTTGTTAAATATCATCTTTATTTTTTAAACTTTTTCCAGATTGTCAGGTCGTCCATAAATTGTTTATATAACTTTTTAGCTGCTGATACTCTACAACTTTAACAGTAAGATGAGACATAGAATATGATATCCACAATCCACACAGAGGAGGATATAGATATACACTGTTCACAAACTGGATGTCTGTTGCTTTGGATTTAATATAAGTGATTTAATATCGTGAGTTTAGCTGTCGTTAATTTCTTTCATTGAACCAAAAAAAAAAGAAAAAAATGCTAACAACATATTTTTATCTTACAATCAATTTTAGGGTTTCGTTGAAAAAAAAAAAAAAAAAAAGGAGCTCTTATAGTTTCGTTCCTGTGGCTGTATGTCACTCTACCAATAAATTTTGGATCAAAAGACATAAAAAACACGAAACGTTGCAGTATTAAAGCTCATATTTATGCACAAACAGGGAAAATATAGCGAACTCAAAATGATCAGCTAGTCAAATTCAAAATGGTGGATAATTCATGTCACGATAAAAACAAAAAAATAATAAAATGAAAATTTGGAAAGGGGTATCAAATGAAAAGTATTGAAAAGTAGATTAGAAAAATATATAACAATTTTTGATATTGTTTAATTTTTTACTCCATTTTGTCAAAAAGAATTAAAATTTTGTGTGCCCCCCACCCTCCCCAAGTAACCGATAACGCTATTCCTAAATTTTCGAAATAATTCATACTAATACCTTTTGAAAATTTCCGAAGAGAAAAACATAATTTTTATTTTCGTTATTACCGATAAAAATCATTGTAATCTATGGGATCGAACTAGTAACCTCTTCATCTAGTAACCCTTGGAAATATTTTAATTTTCAACTGTTACTAAAATATGCAAAATGTGCCGTTTGCTGGGCCATAGAACAAATAAGAATAGCATTTTGATCTGATGAACAGGGAATCCAATATGGTGGATAATTTATCAAACGCGATTTTTTTTTTTTTTTTTAAATTTTGAGTGTGGTATCAAATGAAAGGTATAAAGATTTAGTAACAAAAATATATAAACCTTGTGTGTATCCCCCCCCCCCCTAATTCTAACTAATGTCATGCCTAACTCACTGTTGTACAGAACTTACGAGCTTTCGAAGAGAACGGAAATATTGCGATCATTCGGTATAATGAAATATTATTATATAGCTAATATATATTTATATCTCCTAAGTCCAAGACTCTTGAACAGAAATAATTTTTTAATTTCAGAAATTTTTTTTTTTTTGGTCTCGCGCCTGTCATTCGCTCTGTAGTTCAAAATGTGCCAACACACAAATAAAAATTCGATTGGTAGGTTATAATTAACACCGCTCACTGTTAGTCTCATTTTAGATTTACCCAATCAAAAATTAAATGTGGGGAAGTGAAATGGGTCCTTTTTAATATCAATACCTATATTATTAAAAGTACTATATCGATTTTAATGAAGTTCAAATGGTTATCGAAACAACCCCACAGAGATTCAACCGTTTAAATATATTTAATCTTGAATAAAAATAAATATGACAGAAATCGTTCAAGACAAACCAACTTTTAATTCCTCATGTGGTTGCCACTCATTTATAATAGTATGTGAGGGAGCTATATTATATTTTTAATGGCATATTGACTTTTTATTGGGATGTTCATAATTACTATAAAGGGAAAACTTGGCTCCAATACTTATAATTGTTGAAATCATTAAAAATAAATGGTTATTAATTAATTATAAATCGGTATTGGCTTTTTTCAATTTTTCTTTTGTACAAGAACTTATTCTGCTTTTTTTTAAACTTATATAAAAAAAAGTAAAAAATAGCTTTTTAAGCGTTTTTTTCTTTTATATTCTAACAATCTATCTTACTCTTTGAAATTGATGTCAGGACTTTTCTTCCCCCTCTCTAAGGTAAGAGTAAAAAAGAAAAGGTTATCTTCACAGGAAGAGAGGGGCGTTATAACTAAGTTTATGCTGGAAAAAAAATTGTTTTATCTTACAGTAAACCTGGGATTTTTTTTTAACGACACTAATAACAATTCCTTACAAAGAGGTAATTTTTCCCCCTCTCTTTGCTGTTGTTTTAGTTTAAGTTGTTGTCTGCAGTGCCGGGGAGCCTGAGGGGGTCCCTACTGCCCTCCAATTAACATCCTCTTAAATCTTGTAATGGGATGAAATCTCTCCTAGGGAAAAAAAGCTACTGGTGAAAAGGACGAGGGACTCCTTAGGAAAAAGGGCCGCAAAAACTTTTCTCCCTACCGAAACCCCTGGAAAAGGAAAAGTTGAAATTTCTATCTTTAATAAAAGTGTGCTCTAAAAAGTCATTTCTTCGGACCCAATCTCGGAAAAACGAAAACCTCCCTCACCCCTTCCAACCCACAACCCAAGAAATAAATAAAACTCAACACCCTCACTCTTTTTCCGTACTCGTAAATTTCCCAAAAACAAGAAACTTAATTTTACAATCCCAGCCCCGACACCTCTGCCCAAAAGCACCGCCCTAGAAAACCATTTCACCACTTTTTCCCTTCCCCCCATCTTTCCACTGTTAAAAATTGATGAAACAGTTAATTGGATTTTAAACAAATTTTCACTTGGAAAATTATGGATGTTAAACGGTTGGTCTGGTTATCAGATAAGTTTTTTTTTTACTTTTAAAATGAGAATATAATGATTTTCAACTTTCCCCCTCTCACCGGTCACTGAGTTATTAATGTGAATCGTTAATGACCTATCTTTTCATATCAATTTGAAGATAAATAGTTCGATATTTTTGCTTTTCATACAATTATTTAGTGAGTAATATAATAATATATTATATTATATAGTTCACTAGTATAAAGTGGGATTCAAAGATATTCCTTGAAAAAATGTAATAAAAAATATGCCTGATATCACTCAGATAAAATTATTATCCAAAGAAAAAATATAATTTAAATCAAATTATAATTACTATTATAGTACTAATATAGTAATTAATTAAAATGTTTTCATGATTGTATTCTAAAATTTTCATTTGAAATTTGATGCAAATTCAATGACAAAAAGTAAGTAAAAATATATAAGAGACAACAGCTGAATTAATTGATTAAAAAATATCTTTCGTTATGTTTTTTAAATTAATTTTATGTTAATTTTAGGTTAAAACACTGTGAGGTTGAATGACCTAGGGACAACTAACAACTCTTTGTTTTGTAATTTATTTTTAATTTAAAATGAATTAAAATGAAACATTTATAAAGAAAAACATGCTATTTAAACTCAACAATTTCAAAGCAGCTTTTACCCTTTGCTGCAAACAAATACGTTTATAGTGATAATAAGAAATAATTATAATACATACTGTGAGATGTTAAGCCTCTTATAACGTTCCATTTACAAATATATTATAATAATATTATTAACATTATTAATGTTGGAATAATGTTTATTTTTATTTTTTATTAATCAAGTAGGAGTCTTTAAGGTATAAATTATGAAACTTTTACATCCTACAATATATGTAATTGGATTCGTCTATTTAATCTATTGCACTCCCTCTTCACTATCTCATTCCAATTAAAAAGTAATTATTCATAACGAATAAATAACAAAAAAATAAAAATAAAAATAACAACGTTAACACATAATAACCCTAAGATAACCTGGAGTTAACCTTCCTACTTTAATTAGGTTTAAGAAAAAAATCCACTCAAAAAACCTAAAAAAAGGGCCAAGTTCTAGACCCTCTAGACCTATATATATATATAGGTATATGTATATATATATACTCTTACTTGAATGTGCCAAGGTTCTACTAATCTAGATATCTAGATACTATCTAGAGAAGTAGAAGCGAAAATTATATTTGTTTAGAAGAATACAGAAGTATGTTAAAAAGTCAAACCATGTAATAACTCGGGGAAAATAGCAAAAAAGAGTCTATTTTTAGTTGAAACAGTGTAATAATTCAAAGTTAAATTTAAAACATAATCTAGAAACACGTCAGCTTCCTACCCGCATAAGTGACGTCTTGCCTAGACTTGTGTGTACTACTCGTTATAGCTTTTTGGGATTTTACCAGAAAAGTGCTGTTTTTTTTTTTTTAAAACATATTTGTTTAACAGTGAAAGGGGGCAAACTTGGACGACAGATAATAGTATAATTTAAGATCTATATTTAGTAAAAAAAAAAATCTAAATTTAGTAAAAAAAAATCGTTATCAACAAGCCTGATTCTCATGTTTCGCAACGAAATGTATTATGTTTCATGTATTTTTAATTAGACGGATATGTGAATGACAGCCAAAAAATATTAAACTCTAAAGCAGCGTAAGATCATCTAGATGTTTATACTTTTTACTGAAATTTTTAAGTTACAAAATGCAACGTAATAAAATAATTGTTGGAGCACGATAAAATTAGAGAATATTGTTGTTATTAAACTTTACAAAATTGTGTTACAATGTTAATAATAATTGCATATTAAATACCCAAACTATTTAGTCTAAGTTCTGCATTGATTAATTATTATTCCATCATTTTTGGCGGGTCATTTGCANTAATAATTCGACTAGTCTTACTCATGAAATTTTGAAATAATTCATGCTAATACTTTATGATGAGACAATGGGTATTTTTAGCGATATGCGCAGTGAGTAAAAAAAGTTTTAATAATTGAATTGTTATTAAAAAGTTGTTATGAGCTTAAATTGGTCATCGAGAAAGCTTTTGTTGCTTTGCGTATACTAAATGGTTTTCAAGTCTGTTTCTTATACAGTACATTCCTTTTGGAACGAGAATTTCCTGTGTCTTTAACTATTCTTGATATAATATGTAGTCAAAAAATAACAGATCCTCACAGGGTACCGTCTCATTTCTAAAGTCAATGTTTTCATTAGAGTGTGGTTGCCTATTACTCCTTCTAAAACATTTTTGTTTTGATTTTCGTTCAGAGTTAGTCCGAATATAATTGGTTTTGTTCAATTGTGCATTTTGCAGTAACTCTGTATTAGAGCTTACTGTTTTACTCTACTAGAACCGGGGACCGAGCGCCCTTGGTGCTTGAAAGGAAAGGCTATGTTTTTTAAATGCGCTGGAAAATTGAAGAAACCATTCCATTTTTAGGCACATTATTAAATATGCTTGATTATCCAATATGTATAAAACCAAAGGTTCGAAATTAAATGTTATTTAATAAATATATAGTCTATATATTTATGTCAGTTATTTTAGTCATAAATATGGCTTCTGTTCCTGAGCTTCAATTTTTTTTATGTATTTTGACGTTCTAAAAACATATTGAAAATAGACAGCATGAGCGTTTTTGCGTTAATAGAATTCAATACTCTATAGATACTTCCTACTTTAAAATTTGTCATACCTACCACGTTCCATGATCAAGGTGGGACCACTGCCGAGATGTTCGTTACCCATAAAACAATGTTTCGCAATTGCGATTGTTACTGTAACAATTACCTCTAATTATATTAAAACACTGAGAGCACAAATATTTTCAAACTACGTCCGAACCAACTTGAAATGTCGCTCTTAGATATAGTATAATGGTTCCCACACTTGTACTTAAAAAACTAACGTAATGCTTCGTGTGTTTAATTTTATAATATTCAACTTTGATTTAATCCTCAATTGGTCAATAAAAAAAAAAAAAAAAAAAAAAAAAAAAAAAAAAAAATGAAGCTCTAATTTTTTTGGAACAGAATACCTAAAATGGCTGGACTAATAAGTAAAAAGCAAAAATCACAAAAAGAATTGATTCTTCTTCCTTAAATAAATTCATTTTTATCGATAATTTCATCATAACCTCCAACCTACATCATGACTCATCACACTCAAAAGCTGCATATACCCTTCAAGATTACCACCAAATATGTCACCATGATGTTTGATTTTTATTTTGAATCATTTGAAAGTTGCCTAACATACTTATTTAGTACATACGTCATTGGATTTTAATTAATCAAGTTTAGTTCAAACAATCACCAAACCACATCTTGATAACAATCTGGGTTCTTAAAATATTATACATACCTACATAATATATAATTTAGCAGAGTCTCGACGACGTCGGCACCGACTTATACTTCTGACGATTGGAAAGGCAACCACATTTTTTCTAAAATAAATGAAGGTTTTTTTTTTATATCTTGGTCTTCAAATAGATATAATAACTTATCTAAAGAGAGGCCGACAATTTTATCAAAACTAAACATTAACGTTTCATTAATATCATTTATGTAATCGAGTAGTGCCCAGGCAGTACAATCTTTACTTGTACCCGTAAAAGGTAGACCCCTTGTCAATCCCATTATATTGGGCACATTTTTCTTCTTTCACCGTCCCCTACACGTGGACATATCGTTGGCTCGGTTTTGATTCGGCGTTAGCGAGATCCCAGGTACAAAGTTTTGTTCTTTAATAAGTTAAAGATTGTTTCAAATGTATTCTACGTTCACTACAATCAGAACAATACCTTGTAACATACTCATCGTTAGAGAAACCAAACGTTATTTTTAGAATAAGAAAAACAACTTTTAATTCTATCAAATAAGACGTTGTCTAAGGATATCCTATTTTCCTATTATTCATTATCAATGTTTAGCATTGACAAACAAAATTATGTCTAAGCAGTCTCGTTTAGTGAACAATGGACTTTTATGAGGGACAGACTTAGAACGCATTTATGTCTGTAGAAGTCACATCAAACAATAAATTATATATAGGGGGCCAAGGTGTCATTGTCATATTAAAGCTTATAAAATACGCATATTCTTCTGTTTTGCAATTTGCTAAATAAAAACAGTGTGGAAAAATGTCAGACAACATTTTAATAAATATTAAAAAAAGGATTTTTTTTTTTTTACCAAAAATATATCTTAACATTCTATTATTAAACAATTTCTATCTTTATTAGTTTCAAAGTTGCATTGGAATTTTAAATAGCAGAAAACACCAGTAAAAGACGAAAATGAAAGCCTTATAGGAGAAAACAGTTCAGTTTTGACCTTCTATGAACTCTCCTTAAACTTTGACGTCTAGACTTGAAAACCCTTGTATAATTAAGGGTTATGAGATCAATAATTATAAAAACATATTAAAATTGACATTTCATATCGAAATCACAATTTCAATTCTTCATATAAAAATACATAAACCTCTTAAATATAAGATATAATCTGCTATACTTCTATTTTACGGTATTATTTTCTTCATTACAATGAAGCGTAGGAACATAATTATTACTTTTGTTGACTTTTATAATATCAATTCTTCTATCTAAGTATTATTAATTAAAATAGACTGCAAATTGGTGGGGTACATAGCTTCCTCTCATCCTACCTACGTACTTTATTTATTTTATAATTTTGCAAGCCATTGTCTAATTGGTTAATTATTTCCCCCGTTTATTGCTTCCGAGTTTACCGAAGGTAACGGAAGCATTGTGTTCACTTTTGAGAACGAAAAACTTTTCTGTCTCCGATTTTAAAAATTCCAAGACAGAAATCCGTTTCAGGCATCAGGGAACATTTTTAGTTCCGTGTCTGTCTGTCTGTCGGTCTGTGTGTCCGCGAATTATGAAACGTGCGACGATAACTTGAGTAAATGTCGAGTGATTTTGATAAAATTAGGTATACATGTTCATTTTACCAATGCCCAGGACGAGTTCGTTAGGCAACGTTATCCGTCCAAGCGTTCACGCATGACGCTCACGTAAACGTGAACTTCAAATTTAAAATTAGAACTTTTGGTCGGAAAAAAATCAAACCTACAGCGAGACCCCTTTGAAGTGTTAAAGATCGTTAAAAACTGTTAATTGTTCTTACACAATAAACCATATAACAATACAGTAATAAAACGTTAATGTTAGTGGAACAATAAAGTACATGATAGGATGCGAGGAAACTATGTGCCACACTAATTGGCAGTGTATTTTTTATTCTGTCAAAATGTTTTGATTTTGTACACAAAAGTTTTTTTAGCAAAAGTTAAAGAGCACTGACGGTTTAAATTAAACTGGGGCTGTCTGCGGGTTACTATCGATAAACTATAAAATTTTCATTCAAATCTGATAAGTACTTTAGAAGCTATAGGTGTAAATAAATGTATGTTCATACGCATGTGGAAGAGAAAAAATCTAGGCGCAAAAGGTTGAAAATTATATGGGACCAACAATGGGCTAATTATACCTACCACCCAAATGTCATTTAAATTAGACGTGTATGTAGTTTTTAAGACATGGTGGTTCACAAAAATTGAAGGACCGACAGACCGACAGACAGACTTGGAATAAAAAATTATCCCTGATGTCTGAAACGGATTTCTGTAATGGAATTTTTGAAATCGGAGACCTAAAAATTTTTTTTTCTTCACAGAACCATCACATGGCTTCCGTTACCTTCGGTAAGCTCGGAAGCAAAATCCCTCATTAAAAATAAATAGACTGCCAATTGGTGTGGCACATAGCTTCCTCACAACCTATCCACATATTTTATTGATTTTTCAATTTTATTGTCTAACTGCGGTTTATTGTTTCCCCCAATTCAATCAACTTTTTGAGCAAGCCATTATTGTCAAATTGTTTTACCCGTTTTTTTTTAATGTCAAAATGTTTAGATTTTTTTTTTACACAAATTAAAGTATCAATTTAGCAATAGTTAAAGAGCGCTGACGGTTAACATTAATCTGCTGGTTACTTTTGATAAACTAAAAAAATTTCATTCAAATCTGATAATAGACCGAGAGCTGGCTACATGAAAAATGTTCTCATAAGGTACATGGATAATTTTTATTACAAAATGAACCTTTGGAGCAGACGATGAAAAAATGCATGTCTGCCACTCCGAAACGGGGGGGGTAAGTTGGGGCGTGCGGGGGTTGCCACCCTTCTCGGGGNAAAGTTGCTATAAACGGGGTTCCGGAGCAGCTTCGTTTTCGAGATATTCGCAAAAAACATAATTATTGGACATTTATCTATCAAATTCTTCAATACTCTGCTTCTGATCATGTAACATCTTAAAGAGAAAATAATTTTACTTGTAGAGAAAATAATTTTTCGTTGACTGATATCAATCCGACTTCTGTACAACAAAGCCCTGATCTTCAGCGAAATATCGAAATTCTACGTCCCTGTCACTTTATCAATCAATCCATTAAGGTGATCTCTATCAACGCTCAATTTTGAAGGATTTTGATGTAGAGAGCTAAAATTGGTTTAATTCTACTCTCTAAAATATTTGCTTCAAGAAGTATTATGGTAAAAAGTGTAGGTATTTGAGAATTGTAATGATAAATGCCCAAAAGTGATGTTTTTGGCAAACATCTCGAAAACTAAGCTGTTCCAAGTCCATGTATTAATAGGAACATTTATTCAGCGTCAAATTTCCTGTAAAAACCAGAAGCCGAAATGTTGTGGTTTCATTCAAGGCGCAGACTACCGACTTTTAGTCGGCCGACAAAAAGTCGGTAGGAAACGGACCAATAAAAACAATAAAAACAGGCAGAGTCGGGCCGATTTTTTGTCGGCCGTGTGTGAGGCTCCACCTGTTTCTATTGTTTCTATTCATACCGTCTCCTACCGACTTTTTGTCGGCCGACAAAAAGTTGGTAGTCTGCGGGAGCCTTAACTCAAAAATTATTAATTCAACAAAAAAAACCTTATACTGAATTTTTTTCTTAGAATTTGATCCTCTATCGATTCCCGGGGTTATTTTGTGCAAAGTAATTTCCACCCCCCGAGAAAGGTGGCAACCCCCGCACGCCCCCCCCTTTAGCCCCCCGCTTGGGAGGGCAGACATGCATTTTTTTGTTCGTCTGCACCAAAGATTCATTTTGTAATAAAAATTATCCATATACCTTATGAGAACATTTTTCATGTAGCCAGCTCGGTCTATATGTTTTATTAGTATAAAATCATTAACGTATACAAAATAGAACGCGTGGAAGCTATGTGCCACACTAATTGGCAAAGTATTTTATTCAAACACAGTGATTAAAACTGAGCGAAAGGTACATTTGACTTATTATTAATAATCCACCTTTCTTAACAGGTATTATATTACCTATGAAAGTTACAAAATCTACCTTAAAAAAATGTTAACACTAAATCAGTACAATATGTTTAAAATATAATATTTTCGTTTAGTAAACAGTTCACGAAAGATGAACACTACGAAGATTGTTATAGCCTAATGGTTGTGTCTGAATNTTTTGTGTTTTATGTACTAAGTAATTTATAAGGTCTGGTTCTCCTGTTGTTAAATATCTGAAACTGTGGGTGTGTCTACTTAATGCAACGACCGCGTGAGGAATACTATTGTATATTGCAAGATGTTTTGTGTTGGTTCTAATTAATACTACTATTTTGGAAGTAAGCCCTTGAGTTTCGTGAATTGTGTGTATTCTTATTACACAAAATTTTAAAGCTATTTTCTTAGGAACTAGATTTTTCCCGCGAAAGCAGCTTATTATTGAATGCAAATCGTCAAAACTGTTTTCGAGTATTACTTTTTAAGTTTTTTAGAGTTGATTGGGAGGGGGGATAGCACCCCTAAATTTGGAGGTAAACTTTATTTCTCGATTTCCCTTTGGGGTATGATTTTTCTGAACATGCCAAATTTTCGTCCTAATCAATCGATTAGTTTAGGCTCAAGGCGTCTACACAGACCGACGACATACAAAAGACAGACATTTTTTAATACCACTTTTTTTGGACTTAGGGGACCTCAAAACGTTTAAGTCTATCGAAATCTCAACATCGAATTTTCGCGTCATCACAATACTTTCTTTTTTTTATAAAAAATAGTAAAAATAAATGTTTTAAGAAAAATAAACTTACTAATTCAGTTACTTTAAATATAAAATCACAGAGTTTGTGTTTAGATAGAAAAATGTCAGGAATTCATAAAATCTCTAACGGGGAATTTTTTGGAAAATCTATATTAATGTAGATACTCCTAGACGTGTGGAAAAAATTGAAAGCTTAATTCGGGACTAGGTGTCGTTATCGACAGAGGAAATCATTCTTCAGTGCAGCTTAGTTGGTTACAGCGTCTATACTGAAAATATAGGAGGCCTGTGGTTCGAA
Source organism: Gerris buenoi (assembly GCA_001010745.2). Taxonomy (NCBI): domain Eukaryota; kingdom Metazoa; phylum Arthropoda; class Insecta; order Hemiptera; family Gerridae; genus Gerris; species Gerris buenoi. Next base: position 777,013 of record KZ651210.1, read on the forward strand.
TCCCGGCGAAGTTGATAATTATAATTTGATTTAAATTTAAAACCTATATTTATGTAATTTTAATAAGACTTGATAATGAAATTTTTCTCTTGTAGTTTAGCAATAACGTTATCAATTTTGCTGTTTGATTCTTTTAAAGGTTTATTATGTAAACTATAGGAGTTTTTAGAGGTTTTTCAAAAAAAAATCTATTTCAGTGCACTTTTTAAACTGATTTTTCTTTTTTACAGCTCCGTAATCCGAACTACCTAAATTTTCGCATTAATTGAACTCGTATATTCAATGTTCTAATTGTAACACGTTTTTTTTTTAAGATGAAAGTTTATTACTAACTTTTTTGGCTTATATTATGAGATTATTAGGTAAATGTAAAAGTGGTTTTAGCCCATTTTTTTCTCCTTCTTTAGGTCTGGAGTAAAAAAATGATGAGATAAAGGGATTGTAAATTTAGAACTTATCTGGACTTGGGGGAAAGTAACTTATTTGTTGGTTTTTAAAGTTTAAGCCGGTGTGGCTTAAAGTCCCTGGGGGCTTTATAAGATTATTATTTTTGGTAAGCTTTCTTTATTCTACTACGAGTATAGTATACAGGACTTGAATTGTTGAAATGTTTTTCTTTCTTTGTTTTGATGTTATGAATTTATGATTTTTTTTTCTTTTTGAAGGGATATGTGGTTGAAACGAGTTTAATGTACAGTAAGCTTCTAAAGTTAAAAATAACAGTGTTTTCCACGCTATATACAAGGGATACAATCAGTTTATATAAAAAGCTGACGCGAATAAAGGAGAGTTAAATCTTTACCGATTCTAAATAATTATTAAATTTATTGATAGAGCAAGCGAGAAATTGATACTAAAAGTTTAATGTATTTTAGCCCATTATTTTCATTATCATGCTTTGATTTAAAAAAATTTTACACTTTTTTTGCTTCCGAGCTTACCAAAGGTACCGGAAGCATTGCGTTCACTTTCGAGAACAAAAAACTTTGTCTCTGATTTTAAAAATTCCAAGACAGAAATCCGTTTCAGGCATCAGGGAACCGTCTTACGGTCTATGTGTCCGCGAATTTTAAAACATCCGACGATAACTTGATTAATTCTTGACTGATTCTGATAAATTTGGTAGACATGTTCATTTTAGCAATGCCCAGGACGAGTTTGTTGGTCAATGTTATTCGTCCAAGCGTTCACGCACAATGCTCGCGTAAGCGTGAACTTCAAATTTAAAATTGAAATTTTAGGTCGGGGAAAAATTAAACTTCATTTCATTATTCAATGAGACAAACATTTTTTTCAAATACAATATTTTATTAAAACCAACAGCAACACCGCTATTAAGTGTTAAAGGTCGCTAAAACAATATTACTAAAAACTATAGTTCTTACATAATAAACAATATAACAGTAATGTTAATACGTATAACAATAAAGTACATGATAGGACGCGAGGATCTATGTGCCACACTAATTGGCAGTATATTTTTATGTAAACCCTAAAAATATATCATATAATTTTTTATTATTGTATAAGTGGTACACCGCATAACTTCCCAATAAACTAACACTTAAAAATACACCTATAAAATGTTATATTTTAATCACTTAGCTTCCGCGCAACATAAACAGCGATATTCACTGATAAGAATTATTTATTTTAATTTGATTATTCTGTGGCAATTAAAACAATATAAACGCTACGCTGTGTTGTCGAAGCCTAGTTAATTTCACTAACATTTCTATGCGGTCAGTTAATAACAAACAATATATTGTGAAGTACAATGAAGACTATGTTAGTATGAGTTTCATGACGCCTGTTTTGGACAACTACATTTCAAATCCAATTAGATGTTATTACCTTGGTGCGTAGGCTTCCGTGGGTAGACTCGTATTAAGCAGCTTGGTTTTCCGGTGAAATCCGCGTCACAAAGGGGGATGAAGACGATTCGCTTCCACTACTGGAAGCATCTTCAGGGGTGTGGTGCACCGTGCTGTTTACTTAAAGTAACAACAAGACGTACACCATTATATTTTAATCACTTAGCTCACTACATAGAGAGGTAGCGTAGCCGTGGCGGTAAAACCACCTCTGCTCGGCCATCACTGAATCATGAGTGGAACAAGATGGGAGGTAGCGTAGCCGTGGCGGTAAAACCACCTCTGCTCGGCCATCACTGAATCATGAGTGGAACGAGATGGGGTTCGATTTATATGGCTCACTATTTTTTTATTTTTTTTTATTTTATTTTTTTTTTTTTTTATTATTATTTTATTGTGGTTACTTACAGAAAGTTTCACAAAAGTCAAGGCATTTCATGTCAGTTACATCTGACAATAATACTTAAAAGCTAAAT
>KZ651211.1:0-28450 GCA_001010745.2 Gerris buenoi
TTTGATTACGAGTTCATATTTTCGATGCAATTGCCTGAGATAGTGAAATTTCAAGTTTTGTAAGTCATGCCTAGATTATACCGTTGTAAAACACTTGTGATGCAGCTTTAAATTTAACATCGGAGTGTGCTGGGCAATTGTCAATTATTATAGTTGCGACTTTACGCTTTTCTCGTAAAAATCGCTTATTCAAATAGAGAATCCAATTGGTCAATATAATAGCTCCTCCAACGACCGGTAATGTTCTACATTTTTAAAACACCGCGGGTCTAAACTTTTTCCTCAATGGCAAAAATAAGGGTAGTTCTTCAGATCCACTTACAAATTTTATCCTTATACCAATACCGTAATTATTTATTTAGAGATTTTCCCCCTGGGCACGATTGCCCCTTAAACGATAAAGTTTTATTGGACAAGCAGCGGTAAAATAAGCCAGTTTTGTCGAAGGCAACACATCGACATCGAAGATATCCTTTGCGCCATATTCTTGAAGCATAATTAGTATTGAAAGCAACGTAGATTACATCTAATTTGTTGTCATAGTCGGTAAAACTTGGTTAGCTTCACCACAAACATTTTTAACTCTACGCCGTACCTTTTCATGCCAGCCTAGAATTGCAGAAAATTTAATTCCCCACTAGTTTTGGAACTTTCCCAGCATTTAAGGCTGGGATATAGGAGCATTCTGAGACCTATTATGTTTGATCCATGTAAGAAAGTATCTAAATCTTCGTGTATAGCCGTTCTTATACTTTTTCTCCCTGACTCGATCATGTTGTGCTAAATCATTGCCCTCATTTGATCTCTATTTTTTTACTATCGACAATTTACGGTTAGCTATACCGAACTCTATCCATTTTTTGTATTTGTTAGCTGCTTTAAGCAACTCCATCTCCATTTTAAGCGAAAGAATTGTTTTCATCTTGATTTCTCTGCCAATTCACTCTATTTCACTGAAATTCACCGATTTTTACCCAAAATTCACTGATTTCAACACTCAATGACTTTAACACACTGATTTCGATAAGTAATTAGTTTTTAAATATGACTGTGGTTTATGTTTTAATTGAGTATAGAAAGAATGTATGCTTTTTTTTTTTTCACTAATTATCATTTTTCTCTAACACATCAAAATTCCTTAAACATTTCTTATTATACTCATATATGCAGTATATATATAGAGAGAAAGTATTTTGACGTGGTTTTGATGGATTTACACGTACGGGTAAAATAAAGTAGTATGTAGTCTGTGCAGATGGGTAGAGCAAAACTAATGGGCTGAATTCGATCAGATTTGGCATGCATACTCAGAAACGCCATACTCTTGCTAAATCGAAAAGTAAACTTTAGTTCCAAATTTGGGAGTGCTACCTCTCCAAAACACTGAAAAATATGTGTGAAAACTCCGGTGTTATAAGAGGGACTAGTTTAGATAAGCATTGACCTCTTGAGACGTTAGACATCATTATGAATTTCATAACTTTTTCATCTTGGTACTCCAAGCTAAGATAAATATACTTATATGATATATTTTTTTTTCTTACACCCTGACAAGAGCTTAACGTAGTACTCTTAACTTAACGTTGCCCAAGAATAGATTAGTGATATAACTGAAATGTTCATTAGTGCCTAGATCAAAGTAATTCCATTTTTTTCTTTAATCTAAAAGAGTATATCCTTCGATATCTATATTTACTTTAGAACAATTATTAAATCTTTTTTAGATTTGTCTCCTTTTGTAGACAGAAGATATTAAATAATTATTAAAAGTTAGGTTCATCAAGTATATGGTATAACATGTAAGAAAGAAACACTGTTACTTCGAAGCACATACGTCATAAGTCTTCTAATACATTATCATTTTATGATAAGTCGGATAAACTACGTCTACGTCTGTTATTAGTAACGCATGTGCATGCTACATATACTTGGCCCGGAACCTTGGCGTGATGCATTGGGTAACCATTAGGGTATGAGTGTGCTAATAACATACCAAGAAAAGTCTTTCCTTCTCTAGACATAACTCATTCTTAGATTATATTATAGGTTATTCCTTTCTTTTTCTTGGCCTCTTACTTACATCATCTCCATGTCCATGTCCAGACATTTCCACTTCTTAGCTACTTAATTATAACTTTTGGAATAATTTGTTGTCATTTTAGACACTGAACTTGGTAAAAGATATAAAGTTTGTTTTACCTGATTACTTCCTTGATATTTAATAATTACAAGATAAAAAGAACTTTTTATATACTACAGTCTATAAGATTAGAGTTGGCACAATCAACAGGTGGGACAATTTTGAGGGAAACGATTTTATTGGTCCCCCATGTTGAATGCAACTTCAGAAAAAAATGCTCAACTCTACCCCTGTTCCACAAAAAATATAACATGGCAAAAACCAGATTTTCCCTTTTTATAACCCCAAAACTACCTCCATGTTTTTAGTTTCCCGCCTTCGATTGTGCCAACTCTAATCTTATAGACTGTACGTTTTTTAATTCATTTTTTATTTACTTGGTTTACTTATTCTTTTTTGCTGTCATTCAATGTTTACCTCTCAAAAAAAATCTTAATTTTGAAATCTGTCAAAATGAAGGATTGTAAATATTGGGGATATGACAAAACAAATAAAATAACATGCGGATTTTTTCCGAACTAACTTTCCATGCAGCAAATTTGCTGAAAACGAATTAAATTCTGCTGAAAAATTACTAAAAGCATTAAAATAATGCATTGTCATCGTGTTCTGAGCTGTTCTGAAAGTTTCAAATGTCTAGCAACTCGGGATGTTAGTTAAAATTCTATTGCAAGATTTATACCAGACAAACAAACATACAAACAAGAAACCAAGTTATTAAAAACGTAGTAAAAATGAGATTTACTAAGATAGCCATATAAGAGTATTTCAATAGATTAAGAAGAATGGTTGACCGAGTGGATTGGAAATAGATCTATATATTTTTCGCCCTCCGAAGTCGAAGTGGATACGCCTTAACAGCTTAGTTTTCCGGTGTAATCTGCGTCACGAAGGGGTTGAAGTCCGGCGTTTCGCTTCCACTACTGGAAGCATTTTCTGGGGTGAAGTGCATCGTGATGTTTACTCGAAGCAACAATCAGTATGTCTTGTTGCTTCGAGTAAACATCACGATTTTCTGGGGTGAAGTGCATCGTGATGTTTACTCGAAGCAACAATTAGTATGTCTTGTTGCTTCGAGTAAACATCACGATGCACCACTCCCCTGATTATGCTTCCAGTAGTGGAAGCGAAACGCCGGACTTCATCCCCTTTGTGACGTGGATTTCACCGGAAAACCAAGCTGTTTATAAAAAATCTACCCGCCTAGTTGGATAGTCCTTTTTTTTATAACGACATTGCTTAATGTCATGAAACAAGCAAATATGTATTTTTGAATAAGATCTTGGTAGATTCTAACTAAATCAGTAGTAAACATTGTTCTATGAAGACAGATGAATATAACCAAAGTTGTTCTACCAAAGACATGCCACTGTGGGGATAAAATTATAAATAAGAGGTTTATTATATTATGCTCAAGGATTTAGTCAGAATGATGTTAGAGCGTCTGTTCACCCGGTGTTCTCTACAGATTATTAGGGAGAGGGCAGAGAAGCCTAAATTAATTGGTCTAATGGTGGAATTCGTAATTTGGATAAAAGAAAGAAAAAAAAAATAAATAAATAAAAACTCCGAATTTATATAAAAAAAAGTTAATAATATATTTATACACAATTATAAGATACAATATTAAAAAAATATAATATACACAATACACAATATTATAACAACATACATATATAATGTTATATGGTATAAAAAAAACAAAATGTTACAAAAGCTCATTAGAGTACAAGATATAGAATAGGGAGGGGAGGGTCTTTGGCAGGAGGGAGATATCACAGTTTGATCGAGGTTGACTTTCTCGAGCTATTATTTGGGAAATTATGGGATCATATAAGGGGAATATAACACCAGATTAAGCAACATGGCATATAAACAAATTAGACCAAGTTTCACACGTCTTGAAGGTTCACTTGAACGAAAATGAGGTTTCTAGTAAACATTAGTAAAAGGTCCGTTAAAACCTTCTACAACCAATCATGATTAAAACAAAAATCAATTGAATTTCTAGATCGCGAAGTGTATTGTTAGTCGAGTTGAAAAAAGGTGATTGTAAACTATAAAATACTAAACAAATGATCATAGCATAGTATTATCAACTATTATATGAAACTACTAACTAACAAATGATCATAATATAGTATTATAAGAAACATTTTTTTATGTTGTTTATTAGATAGAGATTTTGTTAATGATAATTATGTCACAATGAACTATTTTCATTCTGTTCTATGATGTATTGAAAATACAACATTAAATAACAATTGTTCTTAACGTGTATACCTAATTCACTTTTCATTGTAAGTGGAAGAACAATTATAGGTTTCCTTGCTAAAAAAATGATATAATTTTTTTCTTCTTCAACTTCGAACTCGTTATTTTTCTCATTACTTTTATTACAAAGTTAGTTCATTAATAATGTTGTGTACTCTTTATAACTAATGTAATAATATCTTTATGTAATGTCTTCGCATAAAATTCAATTGATTTTAAAGTGAGGTAGTTTGTTACATTCCTAATGCTACCATTTTTTTTAGTAATATGTAACATTTTTTCCACTTCACTAACCTAGCGGAAACAAATAGTCGTTCTTTGTTGATAATTCTAATTAATGATTAATGTTTATTTGTTTTTGTATTTATATAATTTATTACCACATGCACCATAAGTTGCTGACCACATATTATTGAGTTTCTGTACACTCTTTGTTAGATAAAAAAAAGTTTTAATGTGGTGCCATAAGCTCATTATTAAATTAATCTTCACAAGCTTATTACTATTGATTTAGTAGAGTGAACTATATAATTTGATAACAAGGCCGAAACTTATAGCTCCTTATCTAAAATATCCTTAAAACCTTGTGGTAATTATGTCATCTAGTCATCTTCTACTAAACTTCAAGATGAAGAAGTATCGTTCAAGATGAGAAGTATCGTTTAAGCCTGGTCCAGACTGCTGAACCAAACAGCTGGAACAAGCATGCATGGACCTCTGCGCTTGTCCAGTCTGGAATGCGCAGGCGCACTATAGACTGGACATGCGCAGATACCAATGCTCTGCTCGTTTCGGCAGTCTGGGTGAGGTTTTAGGATTTTTTATACAAAAAACATAGTCAGCGAATTTGTTATGATTTTAAATCATATAGAGGTGGGACTGTAACCTATTAATTCGGGAAATTTCAAAAAGAATACCGCGTTTCCTTATCTGGTGTTATTTAGTTTAAGTCTTTAATATCCTTCTGATGAATATGAACCATGGTCAGGGTAGCTGTAACCAGAGAATTCATGGGAGGAGGAGTAGTCGGGAGCGTGGTGATAAGAAGATTCCTTGTGCTGTTCGGGGTAGTGGGCCTCACCCTCATATTGTACGTCTGCGTGGAAGCCGTTCTTCCAGTCGGCGTGGTAAGTTACAATCTGGGTCCTACCGTCGGGAAGCTTGACTCTGTATTGTCCCTTGACGTTGTGTCCGTCGCTAGACTCATGCTGGTCGAAATCAGTTCCGTGGTGGTGGTCTTTTACGGCATATCCGAAAGAGTAGGGCTTAGCCTGAAAAACAAGTAATAATATTTTTAGATCAATAATTACAAATAAATTATAATATACATATTTGTACTTATAAAATATTTTTCAGAAAACAAGGCTCTTAATTTAATTAAATAATTTATATGTATGATTAAAAAGAACCCTTTTCTTCAAATACTAAATCCGTAGACTTAACTGTTAAAATCCTATGGTATTATTTTTGATAGTTTCAAAACGATCATTTGGACTTTAGCCCATTAGATTAGAGTAACGACTAATTACTAATGAAGGATTTTTAATAAAAACATTTTATTATTGTTTAGAGAAAAATTATAATTTTTTAGTGTTTATAGAATAGGACTTATTCTCCAATATGATTGTCTAAAGTGGTGTTCCCCTCAGTAATACATTTTTTTTTTTTTACTTTAATAGCGAATATCTTTTAAAGTAATTGCACGGCACGTTGACGTATATGTAAAGTGTATTCCCGCACTCAAGCTTTGTATTGCGGTTAAACAAATGNAAAGAATTTAGTAGAACAAGCATTATGTTTGTACTACTGATGATAGGCCTAGAAAATAAGTTGATGATTGGTACTAATCGTTGCTAAATCAGATAAAGGTTTACTTTCTATTACGAAAACATTAAGTAAGTGTTCACAGCTTTTTATAAGATATCTCCTTAATTATATTTTGTTCATCAATATACGAGGCCTTAGGCCCGTGGAAACGGGCTTAATTTTATGATTATGTAGGAAAAAAAAGTAAAAATAATTAAATAAATTTAGGTAAGTTTTTATAGATAAGTTATTATATCTATTTAAAGACCTACAAATCAAAACGAACATTCATTTTTATTGGAATAAATGTGGTTGCCTTAGCATAGCAAATATCATTTCAAGGTGAGTCGTCGGGATACTAATCGATTATATAAAGAATATTGGTGCAAAGAAGGTTTTTATTGAGGATGATGGTCATTTAAGAAATTTGTCAGGTCCACAGGGCCAGAAAGCTTAAGAGGTAACAAACATTTGTACAACCTTAACAAATCTTTTAAATAATCTTTAAACCGTTCCTTTTTAGCTCAATTTAACTCTTAATAAAAACATATAAAAAATAATACCTAAGTTATTTTGAATGTTCATTTCAACTCGAAGGAATAAGAGGTTTAATCCTTCATACAATCACACGAAAGCGCATAATTCAACTTCATCAAATAAACGAGGTAGAGATTGCCTATCTAATAATAATATTTATAGTTATTTTAGAATGTTCATTACAAATCAAAAAAATCAATAAGAGGTTTAATACGAAAGCGCAACATTCAACATCAAATAAAGAATGTAGAAATTACCAATCTAAAGATAATGTTTATTTAGTCTAATATTTATTAGGTCATGTATATATTGATAATCTTTATTTAGTATATCTCTGTTTTAGTTTTATTCTGCTAACCGATTTATATTTTATTAGAATAAGGAAGCTGCTCAATTTAATTTTGTTTATGTATGGATGATTTATAGTTGGTCTGGTTTATTAGGGTCGAAAGGGAAGTGCATTCAATTATTAAAGGTAATTATTAGTACTTGTGTGGGTTGAAGAGGTTAGTCATGAAATAGTAGTTTGTTGCATATTATGTATTAGCTCTTCATCTGGAGTACGTGTATCATATTAATTAAAATTTATTTACCTAGTCATTATTTAGAAGAGCATGTAGCAACGTAATTTAAAAGTCTATTACTTGAATTAATGCATTTTTAAGATGAGCAATTATTATTAGATTAGGATAACCTTTTATTTAATTATATTTTAAGATTTCAATAATTTATAGTCATAGTCATAGGTAGGTAAGTTAATAAATAGTATACTAGGCAATCATTCTTTTTTTTAAATAATCTTTTAAGGTTTATATTAGCTGTAGTAAATCGGATCAGATTTAGGTCGATGAAAGGTTAGGATTTAGGTCGGTAAATCGGTTACGCTCTTTCGGTCGAATGCAGAACTAGTTAAATTTTACCGGCAGCTTGTTTTTATGGTGAATATACTCCTCCTTAATGAATAATCTCCTTGGCGCGTACTAATACGGAAATTTAACTGAGACTTATGTAATTCTTATCTTAAAAAAACCCTTGCAGTTAAGTTATAGTATACCGTCAAAAAACTGCATTTAGTGTGATCTAATATGTTTTATTTCACCTTAAAACCTGTTTGATTGAAATAAATAAACACGATAAAACAGCCGGTCGATTTCGTGAAGGTGGGTCGAATCTAGGACAAATCATTATTGGACATTGGTCAAAGGCTCCGGCCGCATGGCGATGAGATCATTTTTATTCTGAACAATAAGCTAGAGGTTCACTAGAGGGTAACCGAAACAGTTCGCATACTTTTTACTCTTAGACGCATTTCCCCATTGACTTCATAGCATAATAACCATGTTTACAAACCCAAAGATTATTATGCTTTGGAAATTGTAATTTTTTAAGTACAGATGAATATAGATAGGTGAACAGGTGTTTACCAACATCTGTTAATACGCTTATATACATAATTCATAGTTTATTTTTAGTGTTTTTACAAGCATAGCAATAAACTTCAACATTATTATTTGTTTTAAAATATTCTTACATTACAAGGATGTTTATAACATAAACAATCTTCTGTATAATATTATGGAAATAGATGGAAAATTTAGTATTCATAATTATATGAAAAGTGGAAATCATGTAAATTAGAAACTAACTACTTCATGTATTTAGAATATCAACAAGTTACTGGTAAAGTATCATGTTCAAAAATGGGATACAAACGTGACCCCAAAACATTCAAAGTTTTCATTTTAGTGGGTTATTAAAATAAAGAACCTATTCACATATTTAAACAAATTAACATCACACGAACACGGTTAAATTAAATGTTTAGTCTTTAACTATTTTTTTTCTAAACAAAGATCAACTTAAAAATTATTTAATAAGCTTACCCTGGTAAAATAAAACTGTTTAAGCTCAGCAACTTTTTTTATAATCACTAATTTTTAATTTCCACAACTTATGACTTCATTTATTTATTTATTTTATTTTTTAAAAGGGCTTTGATTAAAATAAATAATAAAAAATTGCTGAAAAATATGAGATGCAATGTGAAACTATTTTCTTCGCTTTGTTAAAAAAAATAACAGTAAAAAAAGTTTGTTTTTATTAAAAGCTACTCGATTGTTCTACTGATTTTCCATTATCATAAAATATTGGTGTATAGAACCAAGGGNAAATAAAAATAAATAAATAAAAATGTACATGAAAATAAATAAATACATCTACTAAATAATGAAACAAAAACATATTATCATTGGTCAAATATAAAATTCTATACTCTTTCCTATAATATGGAAATGAATACAACAGTATTTTCGTCAGTATTTTTCTTCACCTTGATGTGTGAATAAGATCTTAACAACAATCATAATATTGGAATAAATACTTGTTATTATCTCTAGTTATTATCAGTTCATATTTCCAACTGTAATTTATAGAGAGAATTGCATCTCGGAGGTATTCTATTTTAATAGGATATCATGAATTAAGGATTATCATATGATTTCCTGTCTAGACAAGCTACTTTATCTTCTTAGTTAAATCGTTCTGGTCAGGCTGTCAAAAAAACAAAAAACAAAAACAGACTGAATCTAAAACACTCTTTGCTACAAATACAATGTTGGCTATGATTATACGTAAACTATCCACAGACTTATGGAAGTATGAGATCATTTTTATTCTGAACAATAAGCTAGAGGTTCACTAGAGGGTAACCGAAACAGTTCGCATACTTTTTACTCTTAGACGCATTTCCCCATTGACTTCATAGCATAATAACCGTGTTTACAAACCCAAAGATTATTATGCTTTGGAAATTGTAATTTTTTAAGTACAGATGAATATAGATAGGTGAACAGGGTGTTTACCAACATCTGTTAATACGCTTATATACATAATTCATAGTTTATTTTTAGTGTTTTTACAAGCATAGCAATAAACTTCAACATTATTATTTGTTTTAAAATATTCTTACATTACAAGGATGTTTATAACATAAACAATCTTCTGTATAATATTATGGAAATAGATGGAAAATTTAGTATTCATAATTATATGAAAAGTGGAAATCATGTAAATTAGAAACTAACTACTTCATGTATTTAGAATATCAACAAGTTACTGGTAAAGTATCATGTTCAAAAATGGGATACAAACGTGACCCCAAAATATTCAAAGTTTTCATTTTAGTGGGTTATTAAAATAAAGAACCTATTCACATATTTAAACAAATTAACATCACACGAACACGGTTAAATTAAATGTTTAGTCTTTAACTATTTTTTTTCTAAACAAAGATCAACTTAAAAATTATTTAATAAGCTTACCCTGGTAAAATAAAACTGTTTAAGCTCAGCAACTTTTTTTATAATCACTAATTTTTAATTTCCACAACTTATGACTTCATTTATTTATTTATTTTATTTTTTAAAAGGGCTTTGATTAAAATAAATAATAAAAAATTGCTGAAAAATATGAGATGCAATGTGAAACTATTTTCTTCGCTTTGTTAAAAAAAATAACAGTAAAAAAAGTTTGTTTTTATTAAAAGCTACTCGATTGTTCTACTGATTTTCCATTATCATAAAATATTGGTGTATAGAACCAAGGGAGTATTCTATTGTCTGACTTTAACACTTTAACGATTACACGTTATGTAAAATAAACAGAAATGCTAACTCAGATAAGAGTCTGTCATTCAACAAACTATCTACATATTTTCATGCCCTTTTAACGAATATTAGATAAAAATTTAAACGACCCATTCTTCCGTATTTAATAGTAATGATTCAGAGAAGAGAAGTGCAGTTATAAATTAAGAGCTCTTAAGCCCGTTGATATTTAGAAAAAAAGTAAATTTAAGTAAATTATTATTATTATTTTTTTTTTATAGATAAGTTATTATATCTATTTAAAGACCTACAAATCAAAACGAACATTCATTTTTATTGGAATAAATGTGGTTGCCTTAGCTTAGCAATTATCATTTCAAGGTGAGTCGTCGGGATACTAATCGATTATATAAAGAATATTGGTGCAAAGAAGGTTTTTATTGAGGATGATGGTCATTTAAGAAATTTGTCAGGTCCACAGGGCCAGAAAGCTTAAGAGGTAACAAACATTTGTACAACCTTAACAAATCTTTTAAATAATCTTTAAACCGTTCCTTTTTAGCTCAATTTAACTCTTAATAAAAACATATAAAAAATAATACCTAAGTTATTTTGAATGTTCATTTCAACTCGAAGGAATAAGAGGTTTAATCCTTCATACAATTACACGAAAGCGCATAATTCAACTTCATCAAATAAACGAGGTAGAGATTGCTAATCTAATAATAATATTTATAGTTATTTTAGAATGTTCATTACAAATCAAAAAAATCAATAAGAGGTTTAATACGAAAGCGCAACATTCAACATCAAATAAAGAATGTAGAAATTACCAATCTAAAGATAATGTTTATTTAGTCTAATATTTATTAGGTCATCTATATATTGATAATCTTTATTTAGTATATCTCTGTTTTAGTTTTATTCTGCTAACCGTTTTATATTTTATTAGAATAAGGAAGCTGCTCAATTTAATTTTGTTTATGTATGGATGATTTATAGTTGGTCTGGTTTATTAGGGTCGAAAGGGAAGTGCATTCAATTAATAAAGGTAATTATTAGTACTTGTGTGGGTTGAAGAGGTTAGTCATGAAATAGTAGTTTGTTGCATATTATGTATTAGCTCTTCATCTGGAGTACGTGTATCATATTAATTAAAATTTATTTACCTAGTCATTATTTAGAAGAGCATGTAGCAACGTAATTTAAAAGTCTATTACTTGAATTAATGCATTTTTAAGATGAGCAATTATTATTAGATTAGGATAACCTTTTATTTAATTATATTTTAAGATTTCAATAATTTATAGTCATAGTCATAGGTAGGTAAGTTAATAAATAGTATACTAGGCAATCATTCTTTTTTTTAAATAATCTTTTAAGGTTTATATTAGCTGTAGTAAATCGGATCAGATTTAGGTCGATGAAATCGGTTACGCTCTTTCGGTCGAATGCAGAACTAGTTAAATTTTACCGGCAGCTTGTTTTTATGGTGAATATACTCCTCCTTAATGAATAATCTCCTTGGCGCGTACTAATACGGAAATTTAACTGAGACTTATGTAATTCTTATCGTAAAAAAACCCTTGCAGTTAAGTTATAGTATACCGTCAAAAAACTGCATTTAAGTGTGATCTAATATCTTTTATTTCACCTTAAAAACCTGTTTGATTGAAATAAATAAACACGATAAAACAGCCGGTAGATTTCGTGAAGGTGGGTCGAATCTAGGACAAATCATTATTGGACATTGGTCAAAGGCTCCGGCCGCATGGCGATGATAACAAAACAAGGTGTGACAGGTGGTGATACCGAACAGTTTTGATTTTTTTTTACCTTAATATCTTCCTTAATTCAAGGATTTGCCCAGTTTTTTGACCAAGTGGTTTTGATTGACCAGAACGAGGCAAAGATTGGGAGGGTATTTCTATTTATATTTCGAAACAAGTATAGCTGGGGTGTATTGATAATGTCACTGATAACCGCATCACAACCTGTAATCTGAACGACTATTGACTCTCGAGGCAAAATATGTACCTTCCTTTAAAACCGTAAAGTTGCTCCTTAAATTTTAATAGTTGCATAATGCATAAACTAATCTACTAATGAGTCAATGTTATCAAATTACAACTTATTTATAATATACCATTAGATCAGTTATAACCTTTGACGAATTATTCATCATCAGTTAAATGATTAAGAGTGATTGATAGCTGCATCGGTTACCTTTTTAATACTTGTTATTGAGGGTTGAATGATGAAGTGTCTTCTTTAAACCTTTTTTATTATGTATAAGTTTTATAATATCTCAATTTAAACAAACAATTTAGTTTTATAATTACAAAGTTAAGAGATAGATCCGTAAGCCTCTAAGTAAGGAATTAAGGATACATTTTGAGTATTATAAAGAGGTTATTCCTTTTAAGTATTAAGTACTTAACATATTAAGTATTAAAAATAAATATTAACTGGGTATTAAAACGTCATATGTTGTATAACCACATTGGAGACTACATCCAATGATAAGTTATTTAATCGGGGTAAATTAATTAAATGTTATTAGCACTTCGATTTAAACTTGCCTCATTTTCAAAAGGATGCAGGCTGCGCAGTTCTCAGATATTTAAATATTATAAGTCGATTTGATAGAGACGTTTAAAATACCGAATTTCGGAATACACTTATATAAGTAAGCTTTAATGGGCTTTATATTAAGAATATCGGTGTGGGTAGAATTATTAAGTTTTATAAAAATAATAAAGAGTCTAACAGGTAAAGTCGTTATCAGGTATTATATCAGCATAGGGGGCCAATAGGATTTAATAATGTGGTCAAATAAAGAGAGTGAGAGCGCGGTCATTCGAACGAGGAAGTGAGGTGATATGAACAGGGTCACGTGACTGGTTGGGGGCGAAACAGTACGAACCGCTGAAACAATTTCATCATAGTGCTCCATTTGCTGCCCCTTCTAGTTATGAATGAAGTAGCCTGGTACTCAAACGTAAACAAGCTAATCGTTCTGATTATGTCAATAGGTTGGCTAAAAAAATAATTTTAGCTTCTAGTGTTGAAATCAATTATTAGAACTGGATTTCATTTAATTTCATAAGGAAGCATTAGGCTTTAGAATTAAATCCAAAGACTAATGGAGTTGGGTCAAATTTTTCAAATTTCTGATGCAAAATAGTAAAATAACATCAACATGATTGGAGGAGGAATGAATAAATATGATAAATGACACTTTCCGAAATCTTTAGCAAAATGACTTATGTATATAGTATGTACTAATAATGATTTTCTTAGCTGTCTCGATGAATGACCCTACTAAATATATAGACAACATTTCATTGAAATCAATTCTGTTTGATTTAATTCATTAATTCACGCTTCTGAACCAAATTTTTTTTTGGAATCTGTAATTCTTAAAATGTGTAAATCCTGCAAAATCGAAATTTAATAATAAAAAGCTTTGATTTGAAGGAGATAATAAAGATGTTAATTGTGAAAGAGACTAAAGTGACATATGAAAGTGATGAAATAAACTAAATTGCTTAAGAGCTCTGCTGCTTAGAGTCTTTCTTAGTAAATTTCAGTTTTCTGGTTTATTTATTAGGTCCAAATATTATTTGTCTCAAAGCTAGTTGTCGGATATTTGTGTGAATTGTTGAAATGGATTTCCCGTGGGTTGTGGAATGGATTCGTATCGGGCTAGCTATCAAGTTAATCGATTTCGTTCCACTCCTGTGCACTTTCCCTCTCATCTTGTCCTATTCAAAGACCGACCTGGTCTCCCACAGGCAAAACAACGAGACGAGAGTTTAGATTCAATCACACTGACAGACATTTCCTACCAACCTTGTTCTGATCATTTTAATTCCTAGTAAGGCGAAACAATCACGATACTGAAAAATAATGATTCCCTACGATATGTTTAGCATCTGCATAACGGTATTTAATATAACAAATCTTTCCTGTTTATGAATATAAATATAAAATTTAGATATGTATAACATAAGGTTAGATAAAACTTCTTGATCCTTTCTTATCATCTATTCTTTTTTATTTTCTTATAATATACGTTGCGTTTATAAAGAGAGAGTATTGTGATTTTGCGCGAAAATTGATTTTGATGGATTTACACGTTTTGAGGTCCATAAGTGTGGTTTTTAATAAATATCTGACACTAGTCTGTTGAGATATGCATGGAACTAAACTAATAGTCTGATTTCGATGAAATTTAACAAACATATTTAGAAAAGTCTTCATTCCCCTAGGCGAAATCGACATATGGAATAATTTAGGGGTGCTTCCCTCCAACTACTCTGAAAAAATGTGGGATAAAAAATATTTCTCAAAAACAGATCCAAAAATTTTGATTACAAAAAAATTCTAAAATGTATGTTCAAATACGAATCTAACTGTATAAATAGTTTTCCTGGATAATCCTAGTTTTCAAGATATTTATGAAAAAAAAATTTTATTTTGTTAAAAATTGAAAACAAAAAGTAAACAATCTTCTATTAATAGTACATTACGCGTCGAGTGTGGAAAGTAGCATTTTCCATGCGAGTGTGGAGTTTACACCCGAGCGATAGCGAGGGTAGTAAAACCACACGAGCAATGAAAAATGCCGTTTTCGCACGAGTTGCGTACCGTACTTTATCTACGATTGTTAGATTTTAATAATAAATGCAGAAAAAAATAATAAACTTCCTGTATTTAAGCTCGTATTTCAGTATTTCTCTTTTGATAAAGATGACATCAATTCGTTAGTTGTATTTTGTGCCGAATTAATTACTTCGGAAGGCGTATTATTCTCCTTATATTCTTCATAATCACTTAAATCACTCAGTGATTTTCACAAAAAAACTCGATACAAACAGTTACTTTTATTAAATAAACATCAAATTAGTTATGTTAAAATGTAAACTAACTCGCTAATCGTGTGTAAAGTTGATAATTCTTCTTCTTTTCGTCACTAGAGTGGAAAAAAAGAGGAATTCTTCTTCTTTTTGTCACTAGAGTAGAAAAAAGAGGAATTGTTCAAAACTATGAGACACGCATCCTAAAGTAACCTTCACGAAAAAAGGTAAACAAAACAGCTAAAAAAAACAACATAATACTTAAAATTTACCTAAAAAATACCTTTTAAGTTGGTATGACTGTTTTTTTACTCCCTGTTATTAGCAATGTAAAGTCCACTTACAGTGAAAGTCGTAGATAAATAATATTTTTTAGAAATAAATATTTTTTAGAAGAAAGTTTTGTTCGAATTATAAAAATAAAAGATAACTTCTTTCTACTACAGAGATATGAAAACCTGAGACTTGATATGAACCTGTGATTTAATGTTATCCAGTTCAAAGCATATCTTTATAATTATAAAGAAATAATAAAAATGTTTGTGGAATTCCGTTTGTGGTCTAATTTAATTGTTATCTTATAATAATTATTTTAAATCGATAGGAAAACTTAGCTTGCCTACAAGTTTTTTTATGATAATCTCTGGGCTTTTATTACAAAAATAGAAAAAAAAGTAATTAATTGTGATTATTGAATTCGATTGTTATGGTCATTTTGTCAAACTTTTTTTTTCTTTATTTTATTTTATTTTTTACTTCTTATTGCTGTTAAGTAATATTTATTTAAATTATCAAAATAATATTTCTTAAATCTTACAGTTTATATTATATATAATGTTATCTTGTGAATATGTATTTATTCATTCATGCACTCTTTTAACAGAATTCATCAATTGGGAAACAAGTTTGTTACTGGCTTTGCCTGTAGTATCTGTTTGGTTTAAGTTGGTTCATAAAATTGAACTGCACTGAAAGTTTATTAACTGTTAAATGATTTTGAGAGGAGTAAATTTGGTTAAACTAATTTCTAGTTATGTGATGTAGAATATTAAATGATATTGAAATAACGTGAATCAAGTAAGAAAGGGGTTCTAGAAACTAGACTGGAGACTTTAATGACACCAGTAAAATATTCATCTACTTTCAGATAAAGCGACAACACTGCATTCACATGTGCAGTGCACTCGTGACTTTTTTCAAACTCTTTGTAATGGTACAATTGCTGAAATCTTGAGGTTTACTTAGAACTTTTTACCCTAGTTACAGTTAAAGATGTTTTGAAACGGATTGATGAAATGCTCTGTGTAGTTGAGTTTAACAATCGCACGTTTCCACCGCATTCGCACAGCTAGTTTTCTAGCTTTTGACTGACACTTCTCCTTTAATTTCGAAACATTGACAAAGGACAACATTTATCATCAAGGACCTGGTTTTGTACCAATAAGAAACACGTAGAATTGCCTGTTCTTTAAATTTGTGAATTATCTTTACATCTCCTTGTTGGTAATGTTGAGGAATCATTACAGCATTTCCTATTAAATATGTTTCGAAATAAAAATGTTTTGTAAAAATAATTGTAGGTTTAAGAAAAACGCACCAGCTTTGGCATAAGTTTAAAAAAGTCATCATTACTTATCTGCTACCTTTTACATTTTCCCTTGTTACTTCACGAATGATTTAGGACTTCAACTATAATTTGAAAAATGTTTTTAAATTATTTAACTAGGTTACTGACATTTTTATTTTTTTTTAAACCATAATAGTCTAATATTAGATACCAATTTACTTTCAAAACTAGACAATTATTGTACTCCATTTGAAGTGACATAACAAAAAAAATTATAAACCGGTTCGTAATTTTGCGTTTAATTGACGTTTTATCTTTTATTTATTTATTTATTTATTTATTTATTATTATTTTTTTTTTTCATTAGGGGTGTAACAATCTAAAGATGTCTGTGGTTTCGGTCTGTCTGTCGCACAATTTCTTCGAACCAACATATCATAAAAACTACTTGTCCCATTTTAATAAAATTAGGATGATAGGTCATAATTAGCCCATTGTACATCCCATATAAGTTTCAACCATCTGCGCTCATTTGTTCCTTTTCCACATGCGCACAATACATTTATTTACACCTATATCTTCAATATTACTCATATGATTTTTATGAAATTTTGTGATGATTTGTCAAAAGTAACCCGTCGATAGCACTAAATTAATTTCAACCGTCTGCGCTCTTTAAATATTACTATATCGATACTTTAATTCATTAAAAAAAACAAATCAATTTTAAGAATTTAAAAAATTCGGGGGAAAAGTAAATAAATTTGACAATAATGGTCTGTAAAAGCATAGAATTATTTAAGTATTTAAAATAGGACGCGAGGAAGCTATGCGCCACACTAATTGGCAGATCATATTAATTTACGGTCCTAAGCATAACAAACAAGGTATGAAGTAGGTAAAGAATAAAGAATGCGACAAAGTAAAAATAGTTAAAAGTAAAAGAGAAATAATACAAAAATAAACTTGTACCCATAATTTACAGAATTACAAGTTACTACATTTTTGATAACTTTTCTACATTATATTTTATTATATTACAATAAATTTAATATTTTATTAGAAAAAGAAAAAGGAAGAACAGAAAATTATACTTTATATTTCATTGGATTATGAATATGAATGGATTTGTAAACTAAAGCGATAATTCGTAATTATTAACCTACAATTACTAATAACTTTCATGACAAAATAGCTAAATGATTAACTATAATGTGAGGTATTAAGCCGTTGTAAATACAGTAAGAATGAGGAAGTGATTAAAGTAATAGATAAATAATAACTTGGATAAGTTACTCCACACTATCGCACAAGAACCACTTATCTCTGGCTTGAACTGACCTCTATATTGACCAATATCGTATTGGAGAGCGAGTCCCTACTGTTCTAGATTTGGACGCTTAAATAAATAAATTTTCTAAAGCATGATTCATCTGAGCTGTAAAGACTGGTCAAACCGGTTACAATTTTCTGTATCTGACGCCTACATTATAATTTTATTTGACCCAATTATATCATTGTTTACTTCCTAGTTAATCCTCGTCACCTATATTTTTTTTAACCAATTTTTATTATTGCTATTTGACCTACGATATAAAATTTAAAGTTTCAAAACTTTATCCTTTGAAAGGTGATTAATAATTTTATAACTTATTCGATATTATTAATTTTTCTACCGGGCTTACTGAAGGGAACGCAAGCTATGTAATCCTTCCGAAGAACGAAAAATTTTTAGTTCTCTGATATCAGAAATTCAAAGACAAAAATCCATTTCAGACATCAGGGAAAATTTTTCCGTGTCTGTCCGTCGCGTCGCTCTGTTTTGCGAACTAATATATCATCAAAACTACACATCTAATTTTATTGAAATTTGGATGGTAGGCCATAATTATGAGAGTAATTACTTGTAGTTCATTGTTGGTTCCATATAAGTTTTAACCTTCTGCGCCAATTTTTTTTAAAAAAAGGGGGGAAAATTATATAAATTTGTCAATAATAGGTTTTAATAGTATAAAATCATAAAAGTATATAAAATAGAACGCGAGAAAGCATTGTACTACACTAATTGGCAATAGTATTTATAAAATTACCAATATTGAAAATATATAATAGCATTACAGCATTTTAATAATTGTAAGTTGATAAAAATATGTATTTTTAAAAACAAAAGCTTTTACTCGTATTCTTCTCAGCAAACCCTTTCAATTGATACCCTTATCATGGGCGTGCTTAAAAAGTAACTAGTCCCCCTTCTTGGGCTGCCCACCATATTGGATTTAGATTGACGTCGATTAGCTAACTATGTTTTGTCATCCAAAATAAACGTGTATACAAAAATTCAATTTAATCGGATGAGGATAACTCCTTTAAAATTCAGTTGCAAGATTTGACCGGAACTTACATACATACATTGCACGTTAAATAAAAGCTTGTAAAAAACGCGTAATAATGATCTATTTATTTATTTATTCTCAAAACTCACTTCTAAAAAAGTAATCAAAATCCTTTTGTTAAGCAACTTAAGTGTACCTAAATGAACAATGTAAAAAGAGAGTAAACACTTAATAAAAATGGGCTGCAGTTCGTATTCATTCGAGAAATGATTCAATCTCGAACAAAATTCAGGAAGGTATATTTATAGTGCAACATGAGGAAGTATTGAAAATTACTTAAAACCGATGTCAATGCATTAGAATGTTTCAATCGAATCCTGTACTTTCACATTCTGAATACCATTTATGTTATTTATTACACAAGATATTGTGATTCGAGGATCTTGACAAAATGATGCGTGTAGCTTCGCACAAAACAAGGTTAACATGCCTAAAAATCACTCAGGAGTCAAAACGGTGGAACCGATAGTCAGGTAAAGTGTTTGGGATTCGCCACGGACCTAGAACCTCGCGCCACTGTTCCTAACATGTGAAGATAATTTCTCTTCAGATTTCCCTACTTGTCTTCCTGTCCAGATTTTAGATCAAAATCCACGCTTTATTAAGAAGCGTCCACTAAAAAATTGATTATTAATCGGTCTTCAAAGTAAAGAATTGTTTTTCTTCCTAAAACGTTATATATAGGTACTTTTTTACATCACTCATATTTCATCCCTTCATTCTGTCTTTTAACTTCATCTCATGTATTCAATAAGAAGAGCTTAACAGTCAAGCGTTTATTTTCTATTCTCACTTTCTAGTTTTTACTTTATAATTGATAATAAATCAGGATATTTGAGAACATAATTTAAATGAAAAGTATTCGAAGTCATTTTGTGTTAATTTTTTGGAACGAAGTTCCTTATGGCAAGTTACCAACGTCTGAGCCCGGGAGTGAATCCGAAAAAAAAAAAAAATCGAGCGATAAGAAAAAGTTGACCGATTAAGTTAAAATTTGTTATACATGTTCATTTTACCAATGCCCAGGCAAGTTTGTTGGACAACGTTATCTGTTCAAGCGTTCGCGCGCAACGCTCGCGTAAAAGTAAGCTTCAAATGTAAAATTAGAATTTAAGGAACGGAAACAATTTTTTCTTATGCCTGGACTTCCGCAGTTTTCAATCTAGTTGTCAAGAGATCTCTGCGTCTCATGAGATGAAAAGTCCAAATATAAAATATATTGTCTGTTTTTGTAACTCTTGGCATCTTTAGGCATTGCATTCTTTAGGGAGGTTTGTAACTTTAAAGCGAAAACACATTTCAAAATAGATTAGTTACTTTTCTATTTATAAATCATTATAAATTAGAGAGAGCTTGTAATAAAAATTAGAGCGTACTTTATGCCATTTGGACTCAGACACGCCTAGATTATGCAATTTTTTCAAGCATTTTAGTAATTATGTACTGCCAAGAGCGGTAGCGAAACATTGGACATATAAACTGTAAGAAGTTGAAGGAACATCTCTAAAAAAAAAAAAAAAAAAAAAAAAATCAAAAGTTGGAGTTTTGTGTTAGACACTTCATTTAAGCCAAAAGCTCAATAAGTCAAAATTGGTTAAAAAGCTTAATTATAAAAATTGATTCAATATAGGCGTTATGGTAAATTTTAACTTGATTTGAATAATTTCTATGCATAATAGCTTCTATTTATTATATTTTTTTTTTTAAATTAGAAATATTATAAAATATATATTGCATCTTATAAAATTGAATTGAAAAATGAAGGTAGGCAATATTCTTTGGTTATGTTAGGTATAGGTTCTTTAGTTAAGTTTAATATAGGTGTCATTGAGAGTTTGATCAGGTGATGGAAGTATCCTATTGTACCAAGTAACTTCATTTAATAGTATGCTTTCTAATTTGACTAAACAAGCCTAGATTTTCAAGGTTACATTTAAAACAGACTATACAAACTTACTTTTATATAGGACACATTGGCTACTTATTATTATAAGCACGAATAAAAGAAACTTATATGAAAAGAAACTATTAAATTTGTGCGAAAACTCTTCTGTGAATAGTTGCTTGATAAAAAAGAAATAAAACCTAATTTGATTGGAGGCAATAGACTTAGTTATTGCGATAAGGAGTATTTTTTTGTTTTTTTTGCCAATATAAAAATAGTCTAGTGACAAATTTTTAGTTATTAAATCAGCTGAGTAAAGATTAAATTATTAATTTTAACACGGACATTAAGCATNTCGTACATGTGAGAAAATAAAAATCATCAGAAAAATAAAAAACGTCATAAATCGCACCATTTTCTTTTACTAGCATAATTAATATTGTAAAAAGTATATATATACAATATTGTAATATTGTGTTAATTAAAACCTCATACATGTTCCCAACTCAAGCAACTGAAAGAAGAAAACAATTATAGGCAGAGAGAGTGGGGTTAATTAGGATTGATTCAAATTAAATCAGCTGCAGTGAAGGCACGACGATCACGAATATAACCTTGATTGAGATTTATGAAGATTCGTTAATTTTTTATTTCATTTTTTGTGGGGTTACGTTGTTTTATTTTATAATTATTATTATATTTTTTTAGGAGATGATTATGCTTTATATTATCTTTAAAATAATCTCATTTGAATTAATGTGAGAAGCCTCTTTTGCTGCCTTTCATGGACTGAATAGATTTAGATAAAAAAAAGAAATGGAACAATGAAAGCAAGGATATTTCCGGATTCGCATCGGTGTTGCACTTCGCTTTTAATTACGTTTTACATTAGTGTAATGCTTTGAGATTTTATTGTAGTTAGTTTTTTATTATTATTTGATAAAATTTAATAAAAATGAACTGTAAAAAACAAAGTTTACCTCTAACGTTATTTCTAAAAATAATAGAAAAGTTCTATTTTCCAATATGTGATTGTCTCAGCTGTATTTATACGTTCATAATAATGTAAGTTCTCTTTAAGTGTATTGCCTTGTTATTCTGAATGTTATCAAAGGATTACAGGTTTTATTTTGTAACAACAAAAGGTCGATCCGACGTAATAATTTTAGTTCGCATATACCTACTTACATTTTTTTTTTTTTTTTTTAATTAAATAGTTACGCATTGTGAACAAGCCGAATAGACTCCATATTGTTTTTTTATTTTTTTTATTTAATTATAAGACGTACCCCTTATATAATAGCTAGAATATAGTAGGAAAAAAGCTGTTTATATTAATTAAACATAATACATGGGAACAATTTTAATTCGAGATCTGAGCATAAATGTGAAGACATAGTAGTTATTGAGTGGAAAATCATTTTTTTTCTTTTTAATTATAAAAATAATCAGGACATGAAATGATATTAAATTTATTTATAAGTTATAAATATTATATAACATAATATATGCATTGAACAATATACCTATATATATTTTTTTTAAAGATTTATAGTTATGTAGGAATGTATTATTAACATTTCCGAAAGTGGCTCCCGTATGCTAAAAGAATAGTACGGAAATGAGTCCTTAATTAAATTGAAATATTGAAATTAGAAATAATTAAAATATAATATAAACTTTAAGTTAATTTGGTCAAGGAAACGTGATGTTTAATACTATAATTCTCTATACTCTATAATGTATGTATGATGTAATAATTCTGATAGGACATTAAATATTGAACACTTGTATTGCACAATAAACTAAATATTAATTTGATTTTATTCATTAAAAATTTAAAAAAAAGTAATAATAAGATCTACTTGCCAATCCATGACAAAAAAAAAATAGAATTGTATTTTTACTTTCTCATATACGTAGTATACATAAAGAGGAAGTATTGTGATGGAGCGACAATTCGATTTTGATAGATTTACACCTTTTGAGGTCCCCAGAAACCGAAATAGTATTTACTTTTTTAAAGGTCGGTTTGTCGTGTGTGAGTTGTCTGCAGATGGGTAGAGCCTGAACTACAGGGCTGATTTCGATGAAATTTATTATTCATGTTCAGAAAAACCATATTCTGTGGCAAAATCGGCAAATAAAATTTAGCTCCAAATATAGGCATCTTAAAAAATTCCCTCAATAATTCTAAAAGAAGTATTTCTCAACAACGGTTCCGACGATTTTTTTTATTAAACACTTTTAAAATGTAGTCCATTTTAATACGAATCCAACGATATAAGCTGCTTCTCTGGGAAAAATGTAGTTTTCGAGATATTGATAAAAGAAAAAATAAATAAATTGAAAAATTGAAATATGCTAGGGAGAATTTTCTGTATTGGAAACACAACTAACTACTAACTATGAAACATGAGAAGAAATTGTACTGAAGGTTTTCTAAAACGTAATATAAATTTTTACCTCATGATGTTCTTCGTGGTGATGATGATGGTCATCGTGGCCACCGTGATGATCTATGATCTCATGATGGGAAGGTTCTGATACGATATGATGAGGTTCAATATGATGTGGTTCAAATTGATGAGGTTCAATATGATGAGGTTCTATATGATGAGGTATGTCATATTGAGGAGGCCCATAAGACGGTTCAAAATGACCGTATTCGCTGCCTGCTACTAACCAGGCGGAACAGCCCAGTACCCAGAGTACCTGGAACACAGTACTTTGGCATTAAAATAGTCTTGTATTGGACGTTAGAATATGTGGAAAATCTGCAGGGCTCATACCGAGAAATTTGGGAAGGTTTTATTGTGGAACAAGTCAGGGCCCTGCATTGGGCAGGAGTGCTAAGTAAGTGTTTTAGGACGAAAGTTATATAAAGAATTATGTTCAAAATTAAAACTGTTAAAGTTAAAAACTTGGCTGTGTTCATTTTTATAAACAGGTTTCATGGTAGAATAAGTTTATTTATATCAGGCAATTTACTCATATATCGATGTAATTAATAGTGCAAAATAAAATATATATGTTCTCTGTCAATTTAACACAAAATTTCGTTTATGTTTAGTTGCAAGAAAATATCAAAAATATATATTCACGTTTAAGATTAGGTGTTTCCTGATATTTTGAACTACATATAATTGGTATAACTGCTACCAATGTAGATAATTTTAGGATTGATATAATTGGTTTTTGACCTGTAACTTTGCAATGGGATCGGAATGTAGCTTAGGATTTAGAATGCTCCATTCCATATGTAATGTATTAACATTAACATTAACAAGTGTAATAGCATTGTAATGCATTAACATTGATATTAATCAAATAATCTTTTTTTCTTAGGAGAGTGGAATTGTAAACCCTTTTTATGTTGTAGAAGTTTGAGGGACAGCAAAGTTATTTTGAATGGCACTACTTTTAATGATGAAATTACAATGGGCTAAGTAAGTTACAAAACAAATAATAGTATTACCCAATTTCCGACTATACGAAAAATTATGGTTGTAATATGCAAATTTTAGTTTAGAAATTTCATTAAATAATAAATAAAAGAACTTCACCTGCTTATTTTTGGGTTATATATACAAGGCGATACATTTTTAATGTAAATAATTGCAAGATAAAAATAACTTTTTATATACTACGTTTTTAAATTTTCTTAAACCGTGCCATCGATATATTTGAAATAATATAATCGATATATTTCCAGTTTTGCTGTCATTTAATGTTTATCTCTAATATAAAAATCATAAATTTGAAATTGCATTGTCATCGTGTTCTGAAAGTTTCAAATGTCTAGCTACTCGGGATGTTAGTTAAAATTCGATTGCAAGATTTGTACCGGACAAACAAACAAACAAGAAACCAAGTTAATAAAAACGTAGTAAAAAATAGATACACCACCCTAAGGGGGGGGGGGGATCTTTTTAGATTTTTTAAAAACATAACTATTTCAAGAAAAATGTCCATATCTTTTTTTTATGTCCATCATAAACCACAATAATGAACCAATTGCCATTTTAAGGCCGTCTAAAAATAAATACAAAAATCGCTTTCATACATTGGTTAACATTACCAATGTATGAAATTAATTTGTGGATAAAAAATCCAGACATGCACCATGACTTAATGAGCGAATTTTCAAAGAAATCGGCGTACTATTGGCTTATGATAATATAGAAAAATTTTGGTTTAGAATTTGGAGAGGTGAAAAAAAAAAAAAATAAAAAAAAGGGTACACACGAGTACGGGGTACAAAAGTTAAACTAGTATTTACCCTTCAAGATGCACATAGTTGGAAAGCTCTTTAAGAATACAGTAATTGTTGTTATGTACACTTTTATCATATTTTCATATACAAGGGAGTAAAATGGAAAAAACACGATTTTATGCTATTTTTGACCCTAAATTGTCAAAATGTAACCCCTGAATGAACTCCAAAAATTCGGCCAACGAATTCATCCTTTCTTTTGAAATTAGACATTTTAAAATTTGTTTGAAATTTTTAAGTGCATCCTAAGAGGAGATATTGTCTGGAGTGACACATATATACATACATACATTAAAAAGTTTTAAAATTTAAGAATCGATTAAGAATGGTCTAAAATGGACCATGGAAAATTTTTTCAAAAATTCGCATTACAAAAATTTTGAAGCCATTGCAATAGCTTAATTTTCTTCGAAAATTCGCTAAAAGAATTGTTTTCCAATGTTTTTCTCCGCAACTTTTCTATTTATTTTTAGCAGTTCAGTCTAAATTATTAAGTTTAGTACGTGTATGTCTTATATAAAATTATAGTGTTATATAAAAGAATAGAGTAGTTGTTAAGCTCGTCTAACACATACATTAATAATAGGAATAAGGTAGTTATGAATGACCAACATTTTGACCACATTTTAAAAGAAATACAATTTTTGATGTCTAAACTAATTCCTACTTACACAATGCAACAGAGGCAAGTACATTAGTCATATTAAAGAAAAATTGTATGCCTTTTAAAATAGTACCTTGTTAATGGTTCTGACTTAAATTTAAAAAAAAAACTTAAATTTTTCTTGAAAACGTCGTAATGTTTTTAAAAAATTTGAAAGTGACTATTGCTGCTGAACAACGAAAAATTTTTTCATGAAAAATGGTTCATGAAACTCTTTGACTTTCATCAAACTGGTATGAATCTTAATATTTTACAATTGATAAAAACTTTTTATTCTGTTATTTTGCGTTATATTTACAATTTAATAAGAATTATCTGATTAATTTTATTCTTTTAAATGTAAAACTCTATTAAACTGGAGGAGTAAGCTGAAAATACTGTGAGTAATTTAATTTTATAGTTATTCCAGCTTTAATATTAATTCTGCAATAAGTAAATAATATTTACTGAATTGATTTAAGATAGCGATATCCGAGAGTTATAATGGGCATTATTAAGTCAATTTTCAAACTTATAAAACAAATTACTGAATAGAAATGACATACAATTATTATTTATAAAAGGACATTTTTTAAATCTCTCTCTTTATCACGGATGCGGTTGAGAGAAATAAATTCCGGATAACATTTTAATTAATTAAAAAGCAATATAATTAACCCAAATACAACATTTAAAATAAACTTAAATTAAACATTTCAATGAATTGAGCAAAATATTGCTCGGACTCTTAATTTAAATTAATTACAAAATTTAAAATTAACGAAATTGAAAAAAAGATATTTCAATTATTTTTGTAAATTCTGATTAAAATGGGACTCTAAGTTATAAAAAGAAGCAGAGAAATTAATAAAAAAATATTTATAAGATATTTCAATTATCTTAATTTCAATAACAAAATTTATTGAATTATTAAAGCTTGCTTAATTTTAAAGTTTTTTAAAGCTTGATTTTAAAGTGTTCAGACTTTTTTATCGAGTGCTAAACGAGGAGCTGTATAAAATCTACCTTGAAGGGAGACATTCTTATTTTTGTTGAAGGCACAAAAAGTTGTGGATGGGCTGACGACGGGTTTAAACACGAGTTTATCCAGTGGCACAGAGAAGGTATAAGACAGTTGGTTCTTCTATCAAGATGAGGGGTGTTGGTTATATAGTATTGGATATCTGGTAGGGTGGAGGTACTCTTGGAAGGCACGTGGTGGGGAAAACTTACTTCTAGAGGGTGGATGCAGCCAGGGGTTGGAGGGAAAGACCTGGTGATCGCTAAGAATTAGTGGAGGTGGTCCTACGACGTAACAATTGTCTCGGCCTAATGACCCTGAAAATGTAGGCATCTGGATATGAAGGTTTACACATTTTGAATATCATTATACGATTTACATTAAGATTTCAAAATTTATATATTGTTATAATAATATCGTTCTCAAAAAATATCGGTTTTATAATCTCTCTTTCGTTTATAGCTTTTGTTTAACGCCACCCATCAGTTTTTTGTTCCGTGGTGGTCGAATTTTGTTATTTATTAGTTTTTGACCTACTTTCTGACCCCTTACAAATCTGATTTATAAAACTATTGGTTTACACTTAGATCCCATTTATATTTTATATTGGACTCTTCCTAGTATACGATTAATTTAATATTTCGATATATTTATAGCGATATATCATATGTTATATCTTTGACCTAACTATTTTATTTTAATACATTTATCTGTATCCATTTTTTTTTTTAATTTAAATATTTTTTTTTTAATATTATTAATGCTTCTAGAGTAACATAAGGGCATGATTGTTGTAATCCTCGGAATCTGTATCTCCATATTTCTTTATCCTAGGGTCTGACTATGATAGTTAATATTAACTTAGGCCCGTTTCTTAGTAGGGGAGACCGGGGCACATAGGACCTAATAAGGTTTGTATTCAGATAATTTCAGCATTATTTAATAAAATTATGTTAATAAGAAGTATTTATTAGAATAAACATTTCTCTAACTGTTCCCCGATTCAAAGTTCTTAAATTTCATTATAAGTATTTTATTTTTTTTCTGTAAAAAGTCGATTGGTCCTATGTGCCCCTGTCCCAAGGGCAAATAGGACTATTTTTAATTTTTATTTTTATTGGCAGTAGCTACAAACAATATTGTCATCGCCATCTTCAGCCCCTGAGCAAGAATCATGTGCCCATTCTTTACAAATTCAAATAACAAAATGGGGGGTACTCCATACCTTTACGGTCCTCTATGCCCCAAGCCACATGTCATTAAAAAACTTTTTTTTGACAAGGTACACGACAGACTTAAACAAAATTATAACAATTTACATTAAAAAGATAAGACCTAAGTTTATCAGATACAGTTAATTTGTTTAAAAATTCTGTATCAAAATCATGTTATATTTAATTATGTATTGTAAATATTAGATCCAGTGGCGTACCTGGGGGGG
>KZ651211.1:40262-59548 GCA_001010745.2 Gerris buenoi
AAGAGAAAAGTAATTGTTCTTAAGTACAGTTTTGTCTTACTTTCATTTAGGAGGGGGAGAGATAAAATGGAAATTTATATCTATATCTATGTATATATATAAAAGTCAAATATGTGTGTACATATGTATAGTCTTTTATGCAAATCTACAGTTTTAGTCCGATCTCGATGAAAATTTGCACACTTGATCTTCAAAGCAAGGGGAAGGTAACTGTTTAAACGAATTTTCGAACAATAAATTTTGGTTCAAAGGGGTACGGGGTACTAATGAACACCCTTCATCTTCATGATGCATATCGTTGAAATGCTCTGTAAGAGTACAGTATATAATTGTTGTTATGTACAGTTTTGTCATATTTTCATTTAGGAGGGGGGTAAATTTAGGATATTTGCAAATTAACTTATCAAATAGGAGGGGTATTTAAGTAGGAGGGATAGAATCAAACATTCTCGTATAGTAAAATAATTTCTATGCCTTCCTGGGAGTTTATAAATTTATCAAATATAAAAACACTCCGTAGCGAAGCACGGGTATCCAGCTAGTTCACTATAATATTGTACTTTTCTAGTAGATAGGTAATCTTATTTCCTTTTTTTTAATTGTTTTTATTTTTTTATCATGATTTGTGTGTCGGAGTAAGCTAGCGAAACGGATCACTTTTGAGCTAACCGACCTATCTATGTTAATTTTAGACCTGGATGGTAAAAAGCTGCGTTCCGCCTCGAAATACTATTGTTTCTTTTCTTCTCATTTACCTAATCATTACCTTAATCTATTTCATTTCTTTAAAAGAAAAACGTAGGAATTTCATTTTACTATGTTTAAATGAAAAGCTTGTTAAAGATATTAACAAGTTCCTGTTGCGAAAAAAAAGAATGTGATTGTAACGTTCTTTTTTCTTAAGGTAAACTTGCTTGCCCCATAATAAAAAGAATAGACTTTTGAAAGGCATTAGACCTACCTCTGAATCGTGATACGTCCAAATATGTCTAAATCTTCTAATTTAGTTATCTATTGTGTTTAAACAACCGAGTT
The DNA here is from genome assembly GCA_001010745.2 of Gerris buenoi. Classification (NCBI taxonomy): domain Eukaryota; kingdom Metazoa; phylum Arthropoda; class Insecta; order Hemiptera; family Gerridae; genus Gerris; species Gerris buenoi. The sequence goes on from KZ651211.1 coordinate 41,298, forward strand.
TTCAAGTTCATAAATCTATTAGAGTTCAGAAGTTATAATCAAAAATACATAATTTAGAATCAGAGAAATAATTATTCAAAATAATTACCTATGTTTAAGTTAGTTTCATCAAATTCACTAAATGTCTACGGTAGTACGGTTTGTTTCCTTGTAAATTATTAATATTATTGATGATAAGGTCAAAAGTCTTAAAGAAAAAATAAAGGCTCACTATTGCAATATTTCGACCTCTCTTTGAGTCATTTTCAGACACATTTATTGACAATAAATGTAATTTTCAGAACATTTATTGTCAGTAACTATAGTAAATATGTTATATTTTGTAACATATTACGTTCTTAATTTTCTTTTTATATATACCTAACCAGAAGATTACTATTAAAGCCTAACTTTTGAAATACTTAGACCTTTCTTGGGTCTCTTTGTCAAGCTGAAAACCACATTTACTATACTATTTTTGTTAGCTAATAGAATAAATTTGTTGTATTTTATAACATAATGCATTCTTAAATTGTTTCTATACACGACTAAAATATTACTATCTCAACTTGTTCTTGAGATGAACTCTTTCTACCATAACCCTGGTGGTTATTGTCTATCCCTAAAATAATCAATTTTCAATCATAGGGGTAATCCATGTTAAATACATTTGAGGCTCTGTTGGATATTAAATAATTTGTAATTAAAGTTTGGGATCAGTTTGCTTAAATATACTGAATTATCACTGAGAAGTTCGTAGTATCGCATAGATATCACTAATAATCAAACTATTTAAATTTAAGTATTACACCTGAAAGAGTAATCATTTTGGTATGTTGTCATAGTCATACCGTTCTTGATAATCTTCATTAGTCTGTGAAATAATATAATAACAAATTTATTTGAAGATACCTGTTCAGCATTAAAGAGGAGAATACACTTTACTCAAATAAAGTTATATATAAAGAATTGTCTCATAAAATGTGGCTGAGAAAACCCAGAACTTAAGAACTAATATTAACTCAACATAGCGTTATAACGCCTTGAAGATGGTAGATTATAATACGAGTATTATATAATTGTCCTTTGGGCTGTAGTAATTATAATTATTTATATGACAAGTTCAAATGAGGTAAATAAAGTCAATGATATTCAAATTTAAAGATTTTTTTGTCTAAAATAATAAGAAATATCATAGGTAGGCAAGTGTTACTGCAAATGAAATTTAATAAGAAGAATATACGTTTCCTAAGCACACAAAACATAGAGTTCTTCTCCAGTCCGTTCTTTCAATAATTTATTTAATTTCCTTTCGTAGAATATTTTTAATTAAAAAATGAAAAAAGCTTTACGTCTTAAAATGTTGCTCACTAATTTAAAAATATAACTAATGATTTCATTCAGTATATATACATATGTACATATAGTTATATATAAACTATATAATATATAGTTAACACGGTTTAACTATTGGCCAAGATTAAAGACATCCACTGCCCTGAAGCTAATTAGAGTAATGACGCAAGGCAGAGGTTGGACTAACAGTGATCGCGGAATCTTTAAAAACATCGAAAAAATCCCTTCACTAACACAGATTGTTCTTATCTCTGCTCCAGTTAACTTATTTCCCTCTCCTAATTTAGAGTGGGCCAGTGTCAGAACAACGGGGTAATTATAATGTTGAGTGAATTGGTCGCGGCTCTTAGCTTGTTACATAGGGATATTAACAGGTTTATAGAGATCTTTCAGGGTGTTGGATATTTCAGCTATAAACCGCCTCTGGGAAGATAACACTCCGGGACTTTAGGTGTATCATGTGACCCCATACTTTCATAACACAATAGGGGAAAGCAAGAAAATATTAATTAACAAATAAAATTAAAATGATTGCTTACTGATCAGTTACTGAAAAAAGTTATTCTTATAAAAGGCCTTGTTAAAAATATTGATTTGACATTTTAAAAAGAATACGTGTGGTGTGGTGTTCCGGGACACCGTAAGAAAAAAGTTCCTTACCCTTTTTTATTAAATATTAAATTATAAAATAACACTACTAAGAATTTGATGCTAATTACTTATACTTTATACATAGCGGAGTTAGACAAAAGACAAAATTAAAAGGTATACCACGCTAACTGTTTGTACTTAGCTGAGTTAAGGAAAAAATAAAAGAGCAGGTTAAAAATGTACCTCCCTCCCAAGGGCTGTTTTGTGCGGTTTTTCGCTTATTATCTTCTAAAATAAGGAAAATTTTGAAAAAATGCTGAGTATGTTATATTGAGTATTAAATTCTGAGTCGAATAAGACCAAGAGCGTATTCTTTGGACCACCCGCTACTAAACTACAGAAGGTCTAAGTTGGACCAATTTTCCATAAATTTTGTTTTAATGTCAGTTTTACACTCTCCAAATATTACATGTTAATTATAAAACAATATATAAAGAGTAAGAACAAACACCCCTTTTGGGGGTACGTTTTTACATCCCCTCATTTTCCACAGGTCCACCGAGGGGGAAAACCTAGAATAGTCAATATTGAGACATAAATGAGGCCATTATAACAAAAAATCCTTTTCTACGAATTATTTCCAAATTGAGTAAAGTTTTTTGTGTTTAACACTACTGGTCTAACAATAAATAATATACTTAATTGTTACTTTTAAACTCGTAAAAAATCTAACCAATTTTGACAGATTTAAAATTAAAACACCACGAAAATAATCGATGGTGTCAGAGTATTTTTCATTTAATAATTTTTTTGTTTACTAATGACGTCAGAGTGTTAAAGAGATATGAGTTTTCTACTCTGTTATTGTATGTTAGATGAGATTACACGTTCATTATAAATTTGTGATGTAAATTAATTTATGAAATACTATTAAGAGGAACCTTTAAGAGTCTATACCTGATAGTTAGGACGTGAGGAAACTATATGGCACATTAATTGACAGACTATTTTCTATTAATTAACTACTCAATCTAATATTACTTTGTACACTTAATCTTTCTTTTCTATAAGCGCATTGATATTTGACTCATTGTCAGATATCAGTTAATTTTTTCTTTAAATATTCACATTTACTAACACCACTTTGTATCAGTTACTAGTTACTATAACTACTTTACTAGCCAGTTACAAACTATGCCTTTAAACATCTGACTTATAAAATAATAATATTATTCCACTTTGATTTTGATTTGATGACTTACTTGACAACTCAGTCCCTTTCAGAAGTTGTTAAAGAAGTGAAGAAATCGTGTAAATAGTGAATTGTGATATTAATAAATATAAAACTGAAGGATCATTTGTAGAAAGTTAAAACTCACTCTTTCAATTCATTTATCCTGATCCGTCATGATCAATTTTCAAGACTTGATTCTATCGGACATTAATTAAAAAAAATAATATATTTTTTAAAAATTCTTTAATCCTTATTCATTGCATATCAGGTTAAAGTATGTCAGAACGAGTTTTTCCTACATATATAAACCAGTACCATAACGTTCAATATGTTAAAAAAAGAACAGGTTTGTAGTACTTGTGTATGCCTATTTTAAATTCTGAATCAGATATGTCACTGGTGAAAGATGTGGGTGATTCCCGGGCTCTCGCTGTATCATTCGCTGTTCTTTTAAAAGAACTAGTTTTTCAAGCCGATCGGGTTTTTTATAACTAGATCTCTTTGAATCTACGAAATACTTGTTAAAGTACAAAATCAAATCGTATGAACTCTTCAACTCTGTTATATAACGAAGAATATTACAATGGAACTACGCAGATCTTACTGTTTTTTATTTTAATAGGTATTAACCACATGTTTACTGGTTTTAATCATTCTTTTAAAATACCGGTTTTTTTGCTTAAAACTCGCGTACTCTAATGAAGTGATTTTTAACAAATTACTAATGGAAACAGTGACATAAGAAGAAGACTAATTAATACCTATTGCATTATCAATTTTTATGCATTTTTATCACAATCTTATCTCAAGATCTTAAAAGCATTGCTTCTTTAATTTACTTATTACCATTTTGAATACGAATAACTAATTTGAAATTAATTAAACTTCTGTTATTATAGGGTGAAATAAAAATATTCTTGCCATTTATAAATACCCTAAGGACCATTAGCACTCGCTCTTTTAAGTAAATATTTGTGATTTCAGGTTTTTGTGCTTTTAGTAAAATTGCAAGATACTCTACCCACATAAATAAAATACGCCAAATTTATTGATCATTTTAAAAATTATATTAATACAAACGATTTTAGATAAGTTAAGTATTTAAAACCCACATTAGTTGATCTTTCTTTTTTGGGAGAAGTAGTGTCATGCGCAATATCACAATACATTCTCTACATCCCACGGATTTAACCGTGGGTTAACTTAAAATAATACTTTTATTAAAACAATTTAAATAAAGATATTTAACATTTCAAAATTGTTAAAATTCCAAAATGGGGTGAAAAAATTAAAAGTACTTTTAATATTTCATTGCTTTTATTGCAACACTTTAAATTACACGCGTGAAAAACTAAATGACATTTGACAAACTAAATCAAAAGTATGCCAGCTTAACCATTACTCAATCAAACTTAAACTGTCCCGACCTATTTTTAGCTAATAGTAAAACTTTATACTTATATGATAAAAGGTTAATCACAAAATCTAGTTATTCACATAGAGGTTTTAATTTAATGGCCTCTTAGAAATAAGTTGACGTTTAATGAAATAAGGAATAAACTAAGAGATAGTGCTTTAATATAAACGAGCTTAAGGTTCGTGTAAAGTGTAGGTAATATAAACAAGAGTAAGTCTAAATTAAGTAAATTAATTTAGATAAGTTATTATACCTATTTGAAGACGAAAAATCAAAACAAATATTTAATTTTTATTGGAATATTGAAATAACTGTGGTTACCTCTGCTTAGCAACAACAAATAATTTCTAGGTGGGTCATCGTCGGAACACTAATTGATTATATAGATGATAAATACTATATTAAACATGAGACACTAGGATTATGTACTTTCAGAGACTAATTAGAGTAATAGATAACGATACACACTTTCTACTGTTATGATTTATGATCATGGTCAGTTTGATAATCGCTCAGAGAGATTTCTTATCGTCCCTTTCTAACCACGAAAACTATGCCAATTATATTTGTTTAGAATAAAGAAAAATGGAAAGCCTCTCTACAAAATAAATGTTTATTTCACATAACTAGTTTTCGGCGTCCTCGCCATTATCAGTGCCTACAATAAGGCGGTGACACACTTGAGCATTCGCCCCGAATGAGCATGCGTTTCCATTCGGCTCGCCCTCACCATATCTAAGCAAAACGGGGCGAACGCTTGCTCATTCGGGGGCGAATGCATGCTCATTCAAGGCGAATGCTCAGGTGTTTCACCACCCTAAGAAATAAATGTAGCTAAGTACAATATAAAAACAAGCAGTTTAGTAAAATAAAGATTCCAAAAAGCTAAATGAAATAATAATATTAGAGGTAACAATATAAATGATGAGCAAATGCGTTAACAACAATTTTTATTTACTCATTACATTTTCATTTAATGTAATGTAATTACATTGTATTTTATTTTTTATTCAATACCTAAAATACAACATTATTTCTGCTAAATTGACTAAATCTATTTGATATTTAGGCAAGCTGGTTATAATTATAAAATTCAAATCAGGTGATTAGTATAGAGCTTGCATATTGATTTATTTAAGTCGAAAACCAAAAAAAAAAAAAAAAAAAAAAAAACCCATTGAAAAATTAGCTAGTAATTTGTTTTTAATTCTGTGCTATTTACGTTTTTTGTAGTGGTAACATGAATTTGTAGATTGCGCTATGTTTAAATTGATCAAACAAAAAAAAAGGAGTTTTGCTTTGTTTGACTTTTTGTCGCAGTGTAACATGCAATTACTTGTCTGAGTTCTATACTCATGCGAATCTTCAGTTTCTAGCATACAATTTATTCATTCCCACCGCAAAATAAAAAGCAAAAAACAAAACTCTACTATAACCATCACTGCATTGCGTTATTCGTGGGTATTTAAAGGGAAACAAGATATTTCTCTTTTTAGTTCTTGGTTTGTTTAAAGTGATGCAAGTTGAATGATACACTAATCTAAAGCAAGGTTGCACGCACGTCTTTCTACTTCTAAACGATTGTTCTGTGTCTACATCCCCAATATTTATTTTCTTCTCCTTTAGAACCGATTGTGGAAGAGAGCGAATTGCAACATCAATTTTTCTATGAGAGAAAGAAACGATTAAAGAACAATAAGTAAATAGAGAAACTATAGCTCGATAATTATATAGAAAATTCTGATTTTCATTCCTTAAATTGGACATATTAAGTGTGAGGGGGGGGGTCTGTGAGAGATGTTTTTGTTTATTTGTTTATTGTCTAAACAATATTCTAGTATATTAACTTTTACATGACAGTGCGTATCTTTTTGCGTTTATAACTATTTTCTCAGGAACTAGATTTTTCCCGAGGAACAACATATATGGTTTATACTAATATATAAGTGGTATATACTATACCACTTAAGGATAGTGTTTAATTTTCGGCGCCATTTTGTAAAAAAAAAACCTAAAATCGTTTAAAAGGCATTGAAGAGTAGATTACAAAAATGTATAACACTTGTGGTTAACGTTTAATTTTGTCAAAAATTAATAACATTTCTCCCTCTCGCATAAAAAAAAACATTTGACCCCCCCCCTTACTATTTTTTATTCACAATACCAACGAAACCCTTTCTACGTGAGACTTCACGCCTTACCAATTTATTTTTTTCGTCCTTTTAGATTTTCTTTTTGTTTGGGGATGAGGGGGGGGGGTATAATAAATTAATTGAAATCGGTCTATTAGTTCTAATTGAGTTGGTTAATGTATCCGTCCTATTTGTTAAATTGCCTACTGCCTACGGTCCCTTTTGGTGTACTAAAAGAACATACTTGGCCACTTCATTCATTTTACTTTATATATACAATTTTTAAGTTTTTGGTAGTATTCACACCACGGAGCGTTTAAATTTTAATATAAATCAAATTATAATTACTATTTACAAATACATAGTAACAAATAGTACCTAGTCCCGGTGCTGAAGTCTATTTTTCTCTGTCTGTCTCCTTTTGTAAATAGTAAATAGTAATTATAATTTGATTTAAATTAAAATTTAAACGTTCCGTAGTATGAATACTACCAAAAACTTAAAAATTGAATTTATAATTGATTGTACTAAGTACAGAGTACAGGTACTAATTGGGTACTTATACTTACAAGCGTTATTTCTCGGTCTAGTTTTATTGACTTTAATGTTGACTTATAAGACTTTTGAAAAATTCGAAAGCTTAATTCAGGGACTAGGTATCGTTATCGACAGAGGAAATTATTCTTCAGTGTAGCTCAATTAGCTAGAGCACGCACACTGTGAATATGGGGAGGTCCGTGGTTCGGGTCCAGGCGCTGAAGTCTATTTTTCTCTGTCAGTCTCCCTTTGTAAATAGTAATTATAATTTGATTTATATATACAATTAAATAATCACTTATATTTTCTTAAATGATCACTTATTTATATTTCTCAATGCAATATAATATAAAAAGTAAAAAAAAGGCTCGTCTTTTCCTTTTAGCCTAGTTAATAAAGCACGCTAGATAGAAAGGAGATTAAATTATAATTTCCTTGTTGTATTTTAGAAGATAATTTGTAGAACAAGGAATCTTATCTAATAACGTAGTTTCACTGGGATAGAAGACTCTTATCTTACCACCTTCTTCTATACAAGCTTTTCCCTCACATATTTAAAATGCAACGCAGAGAAAAAAAAATTGGATTAAAAAAAAACTTTAAAGAGTGGAAGGGATTGTCTATAAGAAGATATCCGCATAGCATCTGCTAACTGCATTTCATTCAAGAAACTCTAGCAGACTCGTTACGCTTACCTTACTCTGAAAATTCATGTTATTACGCTAGAACCTAGAACACACTAACAAAGATAAATATTCATAACTGTAATTATTTTAATTGAATCTTTACTTGACTATTCTGTTCCTCGTCATTTGTACTGTTTTGATTGAATTCTTTTTCATTTATTTCAAATCGGTTAAATTATTTTGACATGGTTACAAATAAATTATTTGTATTTCTTAATCCATTCAAATATAGCAGGTATTTTTGCAAGCGAAAACACGACACAGGCAAAAACATTTAAGTTTTCTGGGTAACAAAAAGATTTACAGTGTTACAGTAGTAGCTACAGGTTCAAATTTACCTGCTAATAAATAAATCAATTTTTTTTGCCTTTTTTTAAGCATGTAAGACCTGATTTAAATGCAAACAAAACTAAAAATCAATAAGCATGACAACATTTAAAACATTTTATTTATTTATAGCTGAATAATATTTCAAGTGACATATATGTTCACACATTTACGTGCACCCTTTTAAAAATTAACATAATCAACAGTTGAACTCCAATTCGCTATGACTCAAATGTGAACTTAAGTTAGCATTTCTGACAAAATAAAAGTGAAATTTTATGATATTAACCAAATATAATATTTATAGTATAATGTAACAAATTTGTGCTACATTAATGATTTTTTTGATCCTTGATGATACATTTATTTTGCTTCCGAGTTTAACAAATTAGTGGAAGCATTGTGTTTACTTTTGGGAGGTGAACAATTTTTTACTCTCCAAGATTAGCATTTAAAGTTTTAGAATTCTTGAACAAATTTAGTTTTCTATCGGTCTGTGCGTCCACGCCACACGCATAACGTCAAAAATTTTGATAAAATTTTCAGGGGTTTCGCGGGTTGGGCCCTTGATAACCTCTATGAGTTTTATTGTTGTGGATCAGTGGAAGCCTTTGCGAAGGCGCCAATTTATCGTGACCTAATGGTCTGATTTTGTTTAAATTTAGAGATAGTTGCTAATCAAACGTATGATGATGTCACTGCGCATTGCGCATGGACAACTGTGAAATACTTTCCTCACGCATAACTTACACAATTTTCATTCGATTTATATGGTCCCGTATGATTGGCATTGTAATTGGATATATGGAAGCCACTTACCATGCGCAAACGTAAAATCCGCCAACATCAATTTCTCAAGGTCTAAAGAACCAATATTGCTACCGATACCCACAGATTATCCCCATGAAATTTGTATGAGGAATAAGCTAAGTGACTCACTAATTGCCTGTCTATTTTTGTTTTTCTATTAATTTTATTATGTATATTATGAAAAAATTGTAAAATATTTTATTTTTCAATATCAGTAATTTATGAGTTATTGAGTTAAGGCAATTTACTTAAGAACTCGTTTATAGTTTCTTACTTGATTAGAATGTGATTTTGTAGCCTGACATTTCTCTGAACCATTTTTAAGGTTATACAAATACATTAAATCAACTTCAACGTCTAAAATATGTATTACGTATATCTTTAAATTAACTGTCAGGAAGCCACTGCCTCATGCCCACGCTTCACTAGTAATTGGAAAGACGCAAAACTGTGACAGTGTTTTAATTTGATAATTAATACATTATTGACATCTTGTCCGTTTTAGACAACCGGACAGATCAGTCCCAACCCGATTTGCATACTATTTCATATTTTTGAATATATTAAAGAAACATTTAATATGCAGTAAAATATATTATTCTTATAAGAATATATGATATCAGAATAAATTAAATTGGTTTTGAATATATTTTTTTCCAACAAGTATGCATTTTATTATTTAAGTATTAATAATTTATTTCGTTCAGTTTATATAATTAATTGATGCATTTATTGTTAGTTTTAAATTTTCTCTTCTCAAACTTGTCCCTATTGACATTAATGGAGCCACTACTGTAAAATATACAAAATGTTTTACTTTAACGAAATAGTGTTATATTTAGATGTCCTTTCTTTATAAATTTCAGAAATTGTGTCTACACATTGTTATATAATTTAATACCTCCCAGTGGTGTTTATTATTTTATAATATTTCACCATATATTAGGAAATTAATTTACCCTTTTTTTTTATTAAATTGTAAAACTTTTCCCATTAAAAATACTTGTTAAAAATCGTATGGTGACAACCTAACTTATATAATTAAAATCAGTGTTTCATCTGCACATAGCATGTCAAAGATGTAAAAGCATTTACTGTAAGGAAAAAAAGTAGCGTTAGTAATTAATGAATTATAGTTACGTCGTGTAAAGTTATAAATCATTGCTACCTCAAGAACCTTAAAGTAACATTTTATTCCACTCTAAAACTAGTTACTGCACAGAGATAATTAACAATAACTTCCCTTACATTTTTCTTTGCTCTAGATACTGAAACTTGTAATGGGAAAGTTTTGTGATAGAGAAAAAAAGATTTTCAAATTTTTGTTGCATTTACGGTACTTAAGTACTTAATTTTTGTTGCTACTATTTAAGTACTTTAATAGATGGTTGTAATATGGATTTATTTATTGATTACCTTAATTTAGAGTTAAGGTAACGGAAGGTTGTTCGTCGTTCTGAAGAACGAAAATATTTAATGTCTACCATTTCAAAAAATCCAAGACAGAAATCCGTTTCAGACATCAGGGAACATTTTTGATCCCGTGTCTTTCTATCGGTCTGTCGCTCAATTTTTGCGAACCAACGTATCTTAAAAACTAGACGCCTAATTATTTTAATGAAATTTTTGAGGTAGGTCATAATTAGCTCATTGTTGGACCCATATAAGTTTCAACATTCTGCGCTCATTTGTGTCTCCTCAAAGTGCGCACATATATATATTTTTTTACAACTATAGCTTCAAAAGTACTTATATGAGTTGAATGAAACTTTTATAGTGTATCGAAAGTAACACGCAGATAATTAGAACCATCTGTGCTCTGTAACTTTTGCTAAATTGATACTTTAATTCATGTAAAAAATCAAACCAATTTTGACACAATAAAAAAACGGGGGAATAATTAGACAAATTAAACAATAATGACATGTAAAAGCATAAAATCGATAAAGCACTCGATAGGATTTGAGGTAGCTATGTGCCACACCAATTGGCAGTCTATTTATGTCATAATATGTCAGATGTCAGTGAGTTGTTTACTTGTTTATTATTACCTTAACTATGTGTTAATATGTATAAATTATATTCTAATTCTTAAACTTTATAATTGTGTACAATTAATATATCAATGGCGACGAGTGAAAACACCAATGTAACTCAGGACAAGGAGATCCTCGAGGAGCAAATGGAACAATGGAAGAAAGTGCATGCATCTTTAAAAGGTAAAATTACAAGATTGTACAATTATTTTAATACTAATCATAATATAAAATTGAATGACGTGACAGCGAGAGTAAAAACATTAGAAGACTGTTGGACACGGGTCCTAAAAGTACAGGATCAAATAGAGCAGTCTTTGGATGATGTCAGTCAGGTTGAAAGTGAAATGTCATACCTAGAAGACATAGAGAATAAATATTACGCTATGATGAGTATTGTTGAACAGTTAAAATTAGAAAGAAAAGAACAAGAAGGTCTAGCGTTACCTAATAAAGAGTCGAACAATACTAGATCTAATTCCGGAGCTGTAAACACAAATTTAAATTGCAACCCATATAATGAACAAGAATCATTTACAAATTTTACGCGCCGCTTAGAAAACTTTATGATTTTACGAGATGTACAAGACCCAAAAATTAAAATACATACATTCTTACATTCCTTACCACCTATACTACATCAAAATATTTATGAGCTATGCGCTCCAGATAACCCTGCTGAGAAACCCTATCAAGAATTAATAGATATGATGAAAGAATATCTCGATCCTCAGCCAAGCGTGTGGGCCTGTCAAAACAAATTCATCAACAGAACTCAACACGAAAATGAAACCGGGATAGAATATGCAGCAGAATTAAAAAAGTTTACCGGGGACTGTCAGTTTTACTGCGATTGTAAAAAACCTGTTACCGAACTGCTGAGGTATACGTACGGTAACTGAGAGGTATACGAGATATTGAGATAAGGCAAAGAGTTCTACAGGAACGTAAAAACACGACCTTCAAGGAACTCTTACAGCTTGCTTGTTCAGTTGAACAGGCTAAGAAAGACAGCAACCTGATAGCCACAGATAACACGGGAGAAGTACATCAAGTAAGAAAAAACTTTAAGAAACCTGTAAGTAGACCGGGCGTTGCTAGTACATGAATAAAGGATAAACTTCGCTCCAATTTTGAAGGACTGCGAGGTAAATGTTATCGTTGTGGCAACAGCTCGCATAGAGCAGCAGAATGTGAGTTCATTAATGAAATTTGTAGATTCTGCAATAGAAAAGGACACTTAGCTAAAGTTTGTTGCAGGAAGGGACTCCTAAAACAAACCGAAAGCAAACAGCGGGTGGATCTGGTAGAATGTACAGAGGAATCATATGAAAATAACCCACATGAAATCAATTTGATTGCAGGAAACCGCACCGAAAAATGTATAATAATAGCGAAAATTGAAGGACGGGAACTAAAGATGGAGTTGGACACAGGAGCTTCGTTAAGCATCATATCATATGCGGATTTTAAAAAACTGGACCTACAAAAAAAAATGTATAAGACCAAAATTGAACTGAGTACCTACACAGGTGAAATTATTAAACCCAAAGGAATAGTATTTGTCAAGTGTGTCGCGAACGGAGTAGAATTTCACGGAAAACTAATAATTATTGATAAAGCTGTAGATCCTATTTTCGGAAGGGACTGGTTAAAAGAAATAAAGTTTAACATTGGAGACTTGAAACTATTACAAATTAAAGAAACACAGCCAAAGAAACTGGATGAACTATTAAACAATTTTAAAGATATATTTCAAAATAATATTGGCGTTATTCCAAATTTTAAAGCAAAATACCAGCTGGCAGATAACGCAAGACCAATCTTCCACAAGACCCGGGCAGTACCGTTCGCACTAAAAAGTAAAATAGAAGCGGAACTCAACCGTCTAGAGAAAGACGGAATAATCTCAAAAGTAGAGTGTAGTGATTGGGCTACACCTGTTGTTCCTGTAGTTAAACCGAACGGAGCTGTCAGGATTTACGCTGATTTCAAGGTGACGGTAAACAAGCTAATTAAGAACGATGTGTTTCCTATCCCAAGGATTGAAGACATATTTTCAAAAATGACCGGAGGAAAATTATTCTGCACACTTGATAATCAGTAATGCATACCTTCACATGCTGGTAGATGAAGAAAGTGCTGCAATGCAAACTTTAAGCACTCATAAAGGAACTTACAGGGTCAACAGGTTGATGTTTGGAATAAAGGTAGCTCCATCAATATGGAACCGATTTATGGACCAGCTATTACAAGGACTTGACGGAGTTGCATACTTTTTTGACGACATTATTGTACAAGGACAAAATGAAACAATGTTACTTCAGCGATTAGCATCAGTATTTAAAAGATTGAGGGACAATAACCTTCGACTTAACAGGGACAAGTGCAAGTTTCTGAGGAAGAAAATTGAATATTTAGGGCACATTGTTGACGAAAACGGACTTCAAAAATCACCCGACAAAATTAAAGCGATTAATGAAGCAAGACCACCAACGAACATTAACGAACTTAGGACATTCCTGGGTCTGGCGAATTATTATATTAAATTTGTACCTCATTTGGCAACAATTTTACAACCACTAACAAAATTTTTACGCAAAGGATCAAGCTTTATTTAGACAAAAGAAAGTCAAAACTGTTTTGAGCTGGTTAAAAAGAAACTGACATGTGACAAGACTTTAATACATTACAACCCAGAATTAGAACTTATGCTAGCTACGGATGCGTCCCCAGTCGGGTTAGGTGCAGTATTGAGTCACAGATTTAAGGATGGATCGGAGCGGCCCATTGCTTTTGCATCACGATCTTTAACAAGAAGTGAGGCCAACTACAGTCAGATAGACAAAGAAGCAACTGCAATCAACTGGGGGCTAAAAAAGTTTTTTCAGTACTGCTATGGGCGAAAGTTTATTTTAATCACGGACCATAAACCTCTATTATCAATATTCAATCCAGAAACAACATTACCAACCATATCAGCTACCCGAATATTTAATTACGCTCACTTTTTGGCAGGTTTTGACTATAAAATTGAATTTAGAGACTCAAAGGCGAATGCTAATGCTGATTTTTTATCAAGATTTCCGGTAGAGGAACCTAAGTCAGTTCACATGAAAGATGATAGTGAATGGTATCAACTTAATCAGCTGGAAGTGATGCCAGTAAACCCACAACGAATTGCGAAGGCTACAGAACAGGACCCCGAGTGAAAGGAAATCTTAAACAGGTTGGAACAAGGGAAAACTATGAAAGAACTTGGATTCAAAGACAACGAAGTTACTCTACAGGATGGTTGTTTATTCAAGGGGCATCGGGTAATTATACCAACCACCCTACAGAATGAAGTGTTAAAAGAATTGCATATTGGTTATTTAGGCTTAGATAAAATAAAGAAATTAGCAAGAAGCCATTGTTTTTGGAAAAATCTAGATAGGGACTTATCGGAATTAGTGAGAAATTGCAGATCGTGTAATTTAAAGAGAAATGAACCAAATAAAGAAATAGATCATCCGTGGAGGCCGACTGAAAAACCATGGCAGCGGATTCATATAGATTTCGCTGAACCAAGGAAGGAACCAAGGGATCGCTGAACCAAGGGATCGTTTATTTTCATTCTTGTCGATTCATATTCAAGATGGGTGGAGGCAATCCCTACCAAGAATGCCTCGTCCAGCTGGTGCATAAGAACGTTAAGAAAACTGTTTTCCACTTTTGGGTTGCCGATTACTTTAGTGTCAGATAATGGACCCCAATTTGTTTCTAAGGAATTCTGTAATTTTTTGGAGCTGAACGGGATACTTCACCGAACAATTGCACCATACAAACCTAAATCCAATGGGCTGGCTGAAAGAAACGTGCAAACCACAAAGAAGCACATTAAAGCAATGTGTGAAGAAGGACGGGACTTGGAAATGAAACTAGCTAGACTGCTGATGCAGCTGAGAAACGCGACCAATGTGTCTGGCCAATCAGCGTATCAGAACATGTTTGGAAGGAAGGTGCGTACTCGATTAGACCTCATGCATAATGAAAGGCGTCCCAGTGATACACTCGATAATAATGTACCTAGGAGATATTTAAAAATTGGTGATAAAATTCAAGCTAGAAATTACAGGTCAGATGACAAGTGGTACTTTGGAGAGGTTGTTGGATGTGAGGGGAAATTAATTTACAAATTAAAAATGGAAAACGGTGAAAAGTGGAGGAGACATATTGATCAAATTATTCGTTCTTGATTCGAGAGGGAGATTTGTCATAATATGTCAGATGTCAGTGAGTTGTTTACTTGTTTATTATTACCTTAACTATGTGTTAATATGTATAAATTATATTCTAATTCTTAAACTTTATAATTGTGTACAATTAATATATCAATGGCGACGAGTGAAAACACCAATGTAACTCAGGACAAGGAGATCCTCGAGGAGCAAATGGANAATTTGACCTGCACAAAAAAAAGAACTGGATTTTATTAATATATAGGAACCGGATGGACAACCTCGAGCACGCAGTAAGTTAATACGATAAATCCAAATCAAAATCGTCTTACGAAAATAAGTATTAAACATGAGGTTTTAATAACATCAGATTTTAATAATTTTTATAAGTTAAATAGTCATTTTGATGGCAAAGATATAATTACTTTTATTACCGTATATTTACACAAATCATCGAGATGTCGCACTTTATATGAATGAAATAATAATTATGCATTAACTTTTAGCACCTCTATATTATAAATGAAGTAAAAAAGATAATAAAATTTTATATCTATTTAACTGAAGTATTTAAGCTATCGATTATTATTTTTATTGGCTTTTTATTATACCTGGAGAAATAAATACATTATTACGAAAGGTTGCTGTAGAAGGCCTATAAAAATCGGATAATCTTATGTTTTAGTCATTGGTAAATATTATTTTTACAACTCTATATATATACATATAAAGAATAAAAGTATATATANATAATATGTCAGATGTCAGTGAGTTGTTTACTTGTTTATTATTACCTTAACTATGTGTTAATATGTATAAATTATATTCTAATTCTTAAACTTTATAATTGTGTACAATTAATATATCAATTTACATATATACATATACAACCAATAGTAACAGACAGATAATAACTATGGGATTTTAGGCAAATTGATTCCAAAATGTAAGTTGAAATTGGTTAATATCCAAAAAAAAACATTAAATATATTTATCAAGGACTAGTGTTATAACTGAAAATTCATTATTTCAGGAATTTACAATAACCACCAAGGTTCGATTAAGAAGAATTTATTGCAAGAACAGAGAATGAGATAGTAATGTTCTAGACACGTATGTATAGAAATCGATTGAAGTATGTATTATATTACAAACTATAGCAAATTTTCTGTTGTTACTCACAATAGATTTAGTTTTCAGCTTGAAATTAAACCAAAGAGAGATTGAATTATTAAAAAAGTGAGACTTTAATTTTTCCTTTAGACCCCACCTTCAATTAGATTCAATATACAAGAAAAAAATTCGTGTGATGTCGCGGGACACCTGGTCGGAACGAAATTCCTTACATTTTTCATTAAGTATAAATTATAAAATTACACTGCTGAGTACGTATACATTGCGAACTACTTATACATGGTGGAGTTAGAAAAGAGGCAAAATTAAAAGTAAGTAACTTTTTGAACCTAGCAGAGTTAAGGAAAAATGAAAAGAAAAGCATTTTCGAATCATTAAAGCAAGCATCTTACAATAAATATATATTGAATATAAGAAAAAAGTTGATCATGATGAGTTTATTATAGTTAAAGAGTATGTTTGTTAAAGGATGTTGGATTGAAATAAGACTGTTTACTACCTACCCGGCCTAGTAATTTAGAATATTATAAAATACACCTCTTCCCTACTCTAAAGCTTCTGCTTGTATCAGGTTAAATTTTACATACCTGTTTCAATTTTACTTTAGACAATGTGTAAGAAATTTTATTAGAATCGTTATACGTTAGAACGGAAGATATCGATAAAAAGGTTATTTTCTTTACTTTAAACATTTAGGTCCACTTTAATAAATGTAGCGATCTTTATCACTTCATAACTGTGTCAGTATTCGTTTTACTAAAACAATTATGCAAAATAGTTGTTTGTCTCATTATATAGATGAAGTTTCTTCATCTATATAATGAGAATTAAAAAATAAAAATAAGAAAAAGAATAATTTTTTCTTGGATTAAGTAAGCAGTGCTATAATAATATACCTAATATATTAAAATAAGCGTCAGCACTGATCAATTTTACTTTTAACAAGACCGTGATTGATTATAATTTTCATATTTACAAAACCAAGTGACATTTTGACATATATAACAAAAATAAACAAAACAAGGTAAAATATTTTTTTTTAATTTTGAGTGGAGTATCAAATGAAAGATATTAAAGATTAGATTACAAAAATATATAAAACTTGTGGAACATGCTTAATTTTTCATGCTATTTTGTCAAAAACATCACAATTTTGTGTCCCCCCCCCCCCCTTATACTAATTTCATATTCACGATACCAACAAAACCCTTTTTATGTGCATAACCAATTTTTTATTTATCATTTAGATACCGGAGTTAAAAATTATCTTAAAGGTTGCAACATAAATAAAACAGAACTTAATCTATGTTTAAACCTGGTTAAGCTACAACATATTATATCATCATATATCTACACAGTTCTGCACACACGGCATTACATATATATATATAATGTATATACAATTAGTGTTAGTGAGAGACACCAAGGGATGTGCCACGCAAGCGTGACACATTGGAACTGTTCCAACACCAGACAAACGTCACAAAGATGTTGGCTCGGCAAAACGCCATGTCCTGCATCGTTTCGTCGCTACCGACTCATCAGGGGCCCGACGATGCCCACCCAACTCTGGACCTATACCATATTCAAGAAGATAAGATATAGGAATTATCAGAGACGAGCGTGCTCTCACACCGCCATTCTTGCTTGGCTGGCAAAACACATCTGCAATGTAATACCGTGATTTTGCTCACTGCAATATGGTTTACAATTTGTGTTACTGAGAGACACCTAGGGATGTGCCACGCAAGCGTGACACATAGGAACTGTTCCAACACCAGACAAACGTCAC
>KZ651211.1:89095-107011 GCA_001010745.2 Gerris buenoi
TTTTTTTTGTATAAAGCTAAAACGGGTGGACTAATCTTTTTAATTATAATATTTTAATGAATTTTTTTTTTTTTCGTCATAATGTTTAGACATAAAGAAAATAATAGGTCCTGAAGCGTGTATTTTGTATTTTCATGCGTTAATACATTTAATTAGTATGTATTTTAAGAATAAAAACACGTTGTTACATCTTCACCGACTCTTTGATATAAATCTTTGGTTAATCAATTTACAATTACTTTCCTTAAAATTAAGTTGTGCTTAAATTATACTTCTTTTGGTAATTCCATAGAGAATTTTATTTCAGATGGAAGAACTTTGTATGATTAACTATGGGAATTTTAAAAATAAATTGGCTCATCGGGGGTTAGGGTTCTTTTCATTTTCAAAATCTATATATTTTTTTTAAACTATCAAAAGACTTCTTCTTTATTGCAAATAGCGTGTATACGATAGTAAAAATAATGAGAATATTCTTATTAGGCTAAAACTAGCTTCAATAGCCTTAATTTAATCAGTATGATTGCTTGGTCCATATATATAATGCATTGTACCACGCCCAGTCGGCACCACAGACAGTTATAAAATGTATATTTTCAATAAATGGCAAAATGAAACAATGGTAGGTAATGTTTTAATTAAATTAAATAAAAATCAGTCACACTAATGTTTGCATAAGATTCAAGTTGGACTTTTATACCCGGAAAAGTATTAGAATGGTCTATTTAACAAGATCAGCGCTACACAAAGTTAAAGGTTTTAATAGATTAAATATAAATTAATAATTTTTTTAAGATTGAAAAGTGAACTTTCCTCCCTAGTATACTGGGAGGGAAGTTACTCATTGGTCGGGTTTAACAGGGAGAAATAGAAAATAAGGGAATCATGAACTTTTATGATTCCCTCCAGTGTTGCCCTAGATGCCTGGCACTACATTCAAGAACGTCACATTTTTTATTTCGTTTAGTGAAACTTATTATACTTAAAGTATTTCACTTAAGTGAAATACTTTTTTTACGATAGGTGGGCTGAAGTTTCAATAAACGAAATAAAAAATGTGACGCTCTTGAATGTAGAGCCAGGCATCGACATCCTGTTAAATTCTAAAATCCTGACGCGATATTTAAAAGTTCCACACATTTCATCGTTTTTTGCATGATGCAAATTTCTTGTGTCCTCTAGAGCTGAAACATATTTATGTTAAAACTCCATTGGAAATATTTATGTTACATAGATAAACATTGGTACAAAAGGTATTGAGGTATAATCTTAATAGTAGTTATTATTACTTGCATTGTGGAAGCATAAATAGTACATTACGCTTCTAGTGCGGAAAGTAGCATTTTGCATGCGAGTGGTTGAGTTTGCACCCAAGCGACAGCGAGGGTACATTAAAACCACACGATGAAAGCAAACTGCAAGTTTGCGCGAGTTGCGTACCATACTTTATCTATGATTGTTAGATTTTAATAATAAATACAGAAACAAATTATTTAATAAACTTCCTGTATGTAAGTTCGTATTTCTCTTTTGTTACAGATGATATTAATTCATTAGTTGTATTTTGTGCCGAATTAATTATTTCGGGAGGAGTATTATTCTCCTCATTTTCGTCATAATCACTTAAATCGCTTATTGTTCCTCACTAAAAACTCGATATAAACAGTTAATTTTTTTGAACAAACAGCAAATTAGTTTTTTTAAATGTAAATAAACACGCTAATCTTGCGTTAAGGTAAAGAATTCTTCTTTCTCTTCTTTCTCCGCACTTTCTCTTCTTTTTTCCGCACTACGGCAGAAAAAAGAAGAATAACAAATGCGGATGCGCAAAGAATACAACTACGTAAAGAATCACTTTCTACGCATCTAAACAGAGATCAAATGTTTATATTACGTATCAATCGTAGATGAAGAGTATTTGATAAACTTAATAAAATTGACCAGTGTTTTCAAAATTCCTATCAAAACAAAAACAAAATGTTTCTTCATACAATGATGTCAGAATAAATCACTACATAACCATATTATTCTTTGGTAAACTCGGAATTTCTCACTTGTATCTTAAAATGAACTTCGGGTCAAAACTCTAAAACAGTTTATTAATTAGCTGAGTTAGTGTCATTGAAAATGCCCCCTGCATTTAATTTTGCATATATTAGTCGTAATAATATGGGTTAATTGGATCAAAAAGTAAATACATATTTTTTTTTTTATTTCAATTTAGAACATATTTAAGTTTTATAAAAGAATTCTTGCATCTGTTTAATTCGATCTTTATTGATGTCTTACCTAACAGAACCGGAATAATAGGCTCCCGCCTGACTTGTTTTGATCGCAAGCCAAAATTATTCTTTAAAAAAAAACCTCCAAATGAGTTTTCTGGTTACCTGTTCCATTTATTTAAATTTTTCCTATAGTCACTTAATTTAATCGTATCAATTTGTTTTTAAATTCTTTATTATAGTCATTATGAATTAAGTAGATGAAATATATGTTGCTGAGTATAAATAAAATTATTCCTCTGTCGATTGAAGATCTAACGTTGATATCTTAAGATACGAGTATAGACGAGAATAACGATCATGTTTCATTCTAGCTTAATAGCAAGTTAAACATTAGGCATATACATGGCGGGCCAAAAAAAAACCGCACTTTTTTGAATACATACAGCTCGGCTGGCATAATAGATAGAGATATGGGTGATTCTCAAACTAGGGGCAATAATTGTGTACCAGTGTATTATTTCACCAGTATGTTTCCTATCTGCCCAGATTTTCTCTGTTTTAGCTTAAAATTACTATAATTAACAAATCTCAGAAAGAAAAAAATATTATGAAGTCATATTTATTGAAATATGGATAATTCAAAATTCAAACATAATGCATTTATGTAATTACCGTATTTGTCCCAAAATAGGATATTAACCAAAATAGTTGTCTAATGCTAAATGTAAAACATATTTCTTAAGATTTTTAATGTTTATTCACAGGTCAAAGTTTAATCTTAAATAAAATAAGTTTTTATAAATATTTTACTGATGTAGGGTTGGTGTACATGACTTTAAAATCTGTCCAATGTTTCTTTGTAATTACCGTAATCAAAAATAAAGTGAGCCCTCACTTTGCTCAAGTGCGAGAGAAATTTCTTACGGATAGTAGTTTGAGAAGCTGGCAACATTGACAAGAAAATGCGCGAAAAAATGGCGGCTGAAGCCTTAGTATATCCTGATATTTTTTTATTTAAAGTTGTCAAACAGGTGCGTACCTTTATTCGTGTAATTACCGTATTTGAATTTAAATCAGTATTATAAAATACTATATTTATGAAACCAGGCTTATTTTTTAGCCCTTAAATTGCTCTTTAAAGAAATAACTTTGATACTTGTGTAGTGTTTTTTATTTGGCTCTAATTTAATATTCAATGATCAAATGTAATTACCGTACTAAAAAGTGTGTAATTACCGTAATTGTAAATAAAATGACAGTAATTAAATTTTTATTACTGTAATTACAAATTTTATATTCTGTTATAAAAAGGTCGTAAGCTTGCGCAGATAGAATTGAAATTAAGTACTAGGTCTTTCGGTGGTGACCGCGTCTCAAAGGACGTACATCCAAATTTTCTCTCTTAAAACTAGAGCAAAATTGCCCGTAGTTTGAGAATCACCCATATAGGGTTTGCGGGGTCTGAAAACTACATTCTTCTACTTTAAATTTCATATATATAACTTTAAAAACTATTGGGTATTGGGTGAAAGCCATGCAATGACGGTTTGAAAAAAGGTCTTAAAAAATTGGTTGTCCGGATAAGATCAAATTCTATCCAAGATAGTGTCCATAATGCCCATGCTATCGCTCCTTGCAAACAAGTCATTACTTGTAAGAGAATTGCCCAGACTTCAGGCAACATTTTGCTTAACACATCTTTAATGTTTGATATAACACTGAGGGACTCCTACCACTTACCTACAAAGAACCCCCATCCCCTCTGCCAAATGGTAATTCTATCAAACTATTAGACCAAACAACGATTACTACCTGGACAACGATTTTTTTTAAGACCCTATTTCAAACCACCATTGCATGGCTTTCAAATAGTTTTTAAAGTTATAGATATGAAATTTAAAGTAGAAGAATGTAGTTTTCAGATCCCGAAAACCCCATGAGCCTATTAAATATATTATGTATATATGTATATATGTATATATTTTTATAGCGCGGTGTATATATCACTCTAAGAAAAGTTTCTCATTTTAAAATAATTTATTTAGTTTTATAATATGTATTTATAATCTATCTTATATGTACTCTTAAACTCCTCTTTTATATTTTTCCGTTGACGAATCTTCTAAAAAGAGAACACAGGATCAAATATATTTATATACAGTGTGTTTCACTTTACATGAAGACACCCAAATAAATTGTTAATTAGTTACGCAATTATTATGAAATTTTTATCTGTGATAGTGGCCATTAAGACTAATATTTTTGTATGAAAGAATTTTTGTTGGAGTCGAAATCTGGCCAACTATAATTGAAATGAAACCTAGAGTTTCTAGTAGTCATATATTTGCGTAGAAGATAGAGCAAAAAATTATTAAGAAAAGTTGTAGCTAAGCACTAAAATAATAACGAATACGAAGTTTCGCTGAAAAAATCGAATCTTGAAATTTTACTACATTTGAGTATGAACTCATTGAAAAAAATTCTTGAGTGCAGCAAACTTTCAAAACAATCGGAAATTATGTGAAACGTCAAATATCAGAAGTATTTACTTAAATGTCGTTCTATTTGTGTTTGATTAGTGATCAAACACAAATGTGTTGGTGTGGACAAGAATTAACTATTCCTGAGTAAAATTTCAAGATTCAATTTTTTC
This sequence comes from Gerris buenoi, assembly GCA_001010745.2. Classification (NCBI taxonomy): domain Eukaryota; kingdom Metazoa; phylum Arthropoda; class Insecta; order Hemiptera; family Gerridae; genus Gerris; species Gerris buenoi. Next base: position 93,974 of record KZ651211.1, read on the forward strand.
AGCGAAACTTCGTATTCGTATTATTTTAGTGCTTAGCTACAACTTTTCTTAATCATTTTTTGCTTTATCTTTAACGCTAATATGACTTTACTAGAAACTCTAGTTTCATTTCCATCATAGTTGGCCAGATTTCGACTCCAACAAAAATTCTTTCATACCAAAATATTAGTCTTAATGGCCACTATCACTGATAAAAATTTAATAATAATTGCGTAACTAATGAACAATTTATTTAGGTATCTTCATGTAAAGTGAAACACACTGTATAATGTTTATTTTATAAAGGAATAAAAAATATGTATGGAGATCAAAAAACGATTTATTATTTATTATTTCGAAAACTAAATCAAACTATATAAAAAGAAACCAATCAAAAGTTACTTACACGCTTGAGCTGGTTTGATTGTTAATCACCACGTTTACTCTGCCATTAATAATTAAAAGGAGAGCTTTACTAATTAGATATGTGGGCTTTTATTTCTGGACTGTATTCCTGCACACAGAACTGTCAATAATCATGGCTTAGTGGATTTATTCGCAACTAAAAGGGATTTAGAGTGACCTACATTAATATTGATTACCTTTATTAGCTTTAATTAAGACTGGAAATGTAATAAATAAATATTACCATTAAAATAAGTACATATGTTCATTTCACAAATACGAGTACATTACACAATAATATTTTTAAAGAAATAGGTTGTGGGGCATCTTGAAACTTTTCCTTACCAAATAATTCATTTCCTTTTCCTCACCAATAAATGGTCGCAGATATTAAGTTGAAGTATAGAGAAATTATTCATCTTATAGAAAGGAATAATTGGTACGAACTTCAACTCCTGAATAGTTCCGAAATTATTTTGTGTTAAATTTTCAAAGTTCAAAGGTCGATAGTTTCAAAATGGCAACACATATCAAAATCAAATTCAGTGGAAATGTTTAAGGTATTTAAGCGCAATCAAATTTTTTTTTGTAGATTTTACAAATGAGCCAATTGTGTCATAAATTTATATTTTTCCGAGTGGCTCAACTAATTGCAAGGAATGATTTATGGGCTCTAGTTTAAATACTGTGGGAATAATTAGTAATACAGACAGACATCCAGCTAAAATCCATTCAAACGGTCATAAAATATCTAGAACGGATATATATTTAGCAAGTTCCAAGCAGACCTTAAGTTTATAATAAGTTACTGTAAGATAGTACTGAATTTATCAATCTAATTAATATTAATGTATAAGATGATAAATCACCGAAATTTTAGATTTAGAAATTAATAGGTAATATAATAAGAACTTAATAAATTAAGTTGTATAACATTATAAAGAGTTGATTGGAATATTGTCGGCTTAGTATTGGGGGATATCAGTTTTAGTACTACATACATTTTTAAAAATATACTTCACCAAAAATTTATTGATTTTCTTCATGTTTAACTGAACCTTCTACTTCTCACTAAATGATCAAAATTATTTTAATAACTATAAATATAGTTAGTTTCAGGTAGAAAGAAGTTTATTTAGTTTTTGTTCAGTGGTCGGAAACAATAAAAAAACCTACTCTGATGGATAGAGATGAAGAACAATAGCGATCGTTACTTGTTACTTGACTTGAACTTAAGAATATGAAAATAAAAGTAGGCAAGGTTAGTTGAGAAGAACGGGCTGTGATTCCTAAAGATATAGTTGTATTATCATTTCATCGTCTTCCCTACTCAATATAGCATCTTATCACGCTATGTAAGAATTGCCTTTTTAATTAAATATATGATTCTGTTTCTGGTTCTTCCGACTGTTATTTAACAATTGTAAAAGCAATTTTTTTCTTTCCCTGCAGAGATGATAATGAGAGATTGGTGAGAATCGTCTATAGATTAAAATATAATGAGTTTATAGTTAAACAATATAGGATATATTTTTTACAGTTGTTATGTGAAGCATAATTTATTTAATCCATTTTTTCAAACTTGTTTTTATATATAGTTTGTTTTTTTTTGTTAAGGATTACAATGTAATGTAATTTTTATTCGAGAAAAGCCCGTTGTACAAACTTATAAGGAGCTTTATTGAAATGCGCGTCTTATACAAATATTATTTCTTCCATATACTTTGACCGCTGTAATAATATTAATAATAATAATTTTTTTAGTGTACGAAAATTAAATTCTATAGTTGCCCGACAAGAGTCCGATACTGCGGACATATTAAGTTAAATAATAACACAGAGATCATGGCAAAACATTCTTGAATGAATGTAAGTGGCAGTTACAGTTTCATAATTATTGTTGAATCAATAAAATCAAAGGACTTCGGAAGTTTGTGATGGCTCCGAAGAACGGAAATTTAATATGTCTACGATATAAAAAATCTCATTACAGACGACAGAAATCCGTTTCAGACATCAAGGATCATTTTGGTCCAGAGTCTACGAACCAACACATCTTTCAAACTAATGGTGGGTCATAATTAGACCACTGTTGGTGGCATAAGTTTCAACCTTCTGCGGCTCTTTGTTTTATGACCAATATACATTTATTTACACCTATTTTTCCAAAAGTACCTACACATTTGATGCTTCTGGCTATGACATTTTGTTAGTTTGTCAAAACTAGCTCCCAGATAGTCCCAGAAATAATTTCAATCATCCGCTTATTAAATTTTGCTCAATTGATATTTTAATACATGTAAAAAAGAAAACAATTTTGTCTAAACAAACATTTAAAAAGAGAAAAAGGGGAAATAGTTTAATAAATTACACTGTAATGATTGTAAAAGCATAATATTAATTAAATACGTGATAGAATGCTAGAAAGCTATGTGCCACACTAATTGGCAAACTATTTTTTAATCATTGATTGCGATCAATTTTTTTAAAATCTACATTTTAATTAATGTAATTTAAACTAGAATTTAATTAAAGCGTAGTTATCTTACAAAATTAAATTGATTAGTGTATTAGGAAAAAAAGATCGATCCAACCAATTAATGTCGAGAAATTGGCAAATTATTAACTGAAATAGTTGAATTCGTTGTTATTAAACGATTTTTTATGTTTATTAAAATTTAAACCTGGTCTCCATTGGTCTAGTTATTAGTTAATTCTTAATTACTATAACAAGTCTAAATTCAATTACTGGAGCAGAAGATCCGGTCTATTTTTTAAAAATTTTATCATGGTCGAAAAAATACTAGTATTTGATTCATTAGTCATTCGAGAAACCGCTTAATAGCATATTTATGTACTTTTTTAATTTGAGATACATGAGTCCGGGGGTGTGATGTAATTCGATTCCATCCTAAGATATTGAGAGGTTAGTTCGGGCTACAAGCAAATATTAAAAACAGCATTCCATTTTAAAAATAATTTTCTTGCAGGCCTTATGTGCAGCCTAAAGACATAATAAAGATACGCACTGGGGTATATTAGACGTCGGAAACTTGCTTCGGAATCCTCCAGGGGCCGTCTTCGAGATTTGCAATTTGCTCCCGTTGTTCTAACTTTGAGGAAGCCCATTAAATTATTACCTAAAAAAAAAAACTTGTCTTAGCGGCTTTCTGGGAGAAGCTCAATTATAACTTCGAATCCATTACATCAGCCGAGTCACAGTTCCCTAGTGAACCAAAGCCCTACATTAACTATAAACAGGTCGCTTCTGAATACTTTGCCGTAGAACAACATATAATATGGGCTGGTCCGAATGAGATCATAAATGGCGCCATACTACTTATATGGATTTAGACAAAATCCTAAAACTAGACTCTTTTGTACCAGTAGACCTAGTTTTCGATTGGTAAAACCCGGAATCGTTAATTTGGGAGTTTAGGAAATTTTCTTGTTACATATTTATAATATGATGCAGTGAAGACAACCAACAAAACATTCCTAGAACTGTGTTAATTAAAACTTTATAAATAGCTTCTAATTTGTTTTTTCTTACGTGTGATTTGTCACTATAATATTTAATTATTTTCTCGTTCTATTGATAGCTAACAAACGACTTTAACTTGTATGGGAACAACGTTTTTTAACTTAATATTATAAATCCGTTTACCACAACATTCAAAAAAGTCAGTTGTTATTATTATTATGATTTATTTAATTTTGCTTGCAATTCGTTTATCTTGTCTTCATTTATCAATTATAGATAATTATTAATATTATTTCTGTTTATTTTTTATATGCTTATTATCTTTTACTTCCGAGCTTACCGAAGGTAATAGAAGCTAGGTGATTTTTTTGAAGNATAATAATAATTTTTTTAGTGTACGAAAATTAAATTCTATAGTTGCCCGACAAGAGTCCGATACTGCGGACATATTAAGTTAAATAATAACACAGAGATCTTGGCAAAACATTCTTGAATGAATGTAAGTGGCAGTTACAGTTTCACAAGTGGCAGTTTACAGTTTCATAACAGTAATCATTATTGTTGAATCAATAAAATCAAAGGACTTCGGAAGTTTGTGATGGCTCCGAAGAACGGAAATTTAATATGTCTATGATATAAAAAATCTCATGGAAGACGACAGAAATCCGTTTCAGACATCAAGGATCATTTTGGTCCAGAGTCTACGAACCAACACATCTTTCAAACTAATTTCCAATTTTAATATTTGGATGGTGGGTCATAATTAGACCACTGTGGCATATGTTTCAACCTTCTGCGGCTCTTTGTTTTATGACCTATATATATTTATTTACACCTATTTTTCCAAAAGTACCTACACATTTAATGCTTCTGGCTATGACATTTGGTTAGTTTGTCAAAAGTAGCTCCCAGATAGTCCCAGAAATAATTTCAATCATCTCCGCTTATTAAATTTTGCTCAATTGATATTTTAATACATGTAAAAAAGAAAACAATTTTGTCAAAACAATCATTTAAAAAGAGAAAAAGGCGAAACAGTTTAATAAATTACACTGTAATGATAGTAAAAGCATAATATTAGTTAAATACGTGATAGAATGCTAGAAAGCTATGTGCCACACTATTTGGCAAACTATTTTTTAATCATTGATTGCGATCAATTTTTTTAAAATCTACATTTTAATTAATGTAATTTAAACTAGAATTTAATTAAAGCTTAGTTATCTTACAAAATTACTAGAAACTCTAGTTTCATTTCCATCATAGTTGGCCAGNACAGAAATCCGTTTCAGACATCAGGAATCATTTTGGTTCCTTGTCTGTCGGTCTGTCAGTCTGTCGTTCAATTTTTGCGAACCAAGGTATCTTAAAAACTACACATACAATTTTATTGAAATTTTTGTGGTAGGTCATGAATAGCTCATTGTTGGTACCATAAAAGTTTTAACCTTCTGCGCTCATTTGTTTCTCTTCCACACATGCGCACAAACATTGATTTACATCTATAGCTTCAAAAGTACTTATCTAATTGTATGAAACTTTTATAGGTTATCGAAAGTAGCCCGGAGATAGCCCCAGATTACTTTAAACCGTCTGCACTCTTTAACTTTGGCTTAATTGATACTTAAATTCAAGTAAACAATAAAAACAATCCTTACATGGAAAACAATTAAACAAATTAGACAATAATGGTTTGTAAAAGCATACAATTAATAAAGTATGTGATAGGGTATGAGGAAGCTATGTGCCACACCAATTGGCAGTCTATTTTTAACATGTCAACATTGATTTGATTTTTTATATGAAAAAGTATCAATTAAGCAAATGTTAAAACACGTAGACGGTTGTAATTAATCTGGTGCTATCTTCAGTCTACTTTAGACAAACCATCCAAATTTCTTAAAATTCAGATAAGTACTTTTGAAGAAATACGTGTAAATAAATGTATGTTTGTGTGCATGTTGAAGAGAAACAAATATATAATAGGGTTGAAACTTATATGGAACCAACAATGGGCTAATTATGACCTATTATACAAATTTCATTAAAATTTGAAGTGTAGTTTTTNCGACAAGAGTCCGATACTGCGGACATATTAAGTTAAATAATAACACAGAGATCTTGGCAAAACATTCTTGAATGAATGTAAGTGGCAGTTACAGTTTCATAATTATTGTTGAATCAATAAAATCAAAGGACTTCGGAAGTTTGTGATGGCTCCGAAGAACGGAAATTTAATATGTCTACGATATAAAAAATCTCATTACAGACGACAGAAATCCGTTTCAGACATCAAGGATCATTTTGGTCCAGAGTCTACGAACCAACACATCTTTCAAACTAATGGTGGGTCATAATTAGACCACTGTTGGTGGCATAAGTTTCAACCTTCTGCGGCTCTTTGTTTTATGACCAATATACATTTATTTACACCTATTTTTCCAAAAGTACCTACACATTTGATGCTTCTGGCTATGACATTTTGTTAGTTTGTCAAAACTAGCTCCCAGATAGTCCCAGAAATAATTTCAATCATCCGCTTATTAAATTTTGCTCAATTGATATTTTAATACATGTAAAAAAGAAAACAATTTTGTCTAAACAAACATTTAAAAAGAGAAAAAGGGGAAATAGTTTAATAAATTACACTGTAATGATTGTAAAAGCATAATATTAATTAAATACGTGATAGAATGCTAGAAAGCTATGTGCCACACTAATTGGCAAACTATTTTTTAATCATTGATTGCGATCAATTTTTTTAAAATCTACATTTTAATTAATGTAATTTAAACTAGAATTTAATTAAAGCGTAGTTATCTTACAAAATTAAATTGATTAGTGTATTAGGAAAAAAAGATCGATCCAACCAATTAATGTCGAGAAATTGGCAAATTATTAACTGAAATAGTTGAATTCGTTGTTATTAAACGATTTTTTATGTTTATTAAAATTTAAACCTGGTCTCCATTGGTCTAGTTATTAGTTAATTCTTAATTACTATAACAAGTCTAAATTCAATTACTGGAGCAGAAGATCCGGTCTATTTTTTAAAAATTTTATCATGGTCGAAAAAATACTAGTATTTGATTCATTAGTCATTCGAGAAACCGCTTAATAGCATATTTATGTACTTTTTTAATTTGAGATACATGAGTCCGGGGGTGTGATGTAATTCGATTCCATCCTAAGATATTGAGAGGTTAGTTCGGGCTACAAGCAAATATTAAAAACAGCATTCCATTTTAAAAATAATTTTCTTGCAGGCCTTATGTGCAGCCTAAAGACATAATAAAGATACGCACTGGGGTATATTAGACGTCGGAAACTTGCTTCGGAATCCTCCAGGGGCCGTCTTCGAGATTTGCAATTTGCTCCCGTTGTTCTAACTTTGAGGAAGCCCATTAAATTATTACCTAAAAAAAAAAACTTGTCTTAGCGGCTTTCTGGGAGAAGCTCAATTATAACTTCGAATCCATTACATCAGCCGAGTCACAGTTCCCTAGTGAACCAAAGCCCTACATTAACTATAAACAGGTCGCTTCTGAATACTTTGCCGTAGAACAACATATAATATGGGCTGGTCCGAATGAGATCATAAATGGCGCCATACTACTTATATGGATTTAGACAAAATCCTAAAACTAGACTCTTTTGTACCAGTAGACCTAGTTTTCGATTGGTAAAACCCGGAATCGTTAATTTGGGAGTTTAGGAAATTTTCTTGTTACATATTTATAATATGATGCAGTGAAGACAACCAACAAAACATTCCTAGAACTGTGTTAATTAAAACTTTATAAATAGCTTCTAATTTGTTTTTTCTTACGTGTGATTTGTCACTATAATATTTAATTATTTTCTCGTTCTATTGATAGCTAACAAACGACTTTAACTTGTATGGGAACAACGTTTTTTAACTTAATATTATAAATCCGTTTACCACAACATTCAAAAAAGTCAGTTGTTATTATTATTATGATTTATTTAATTTTGCTTGCAATTCGTTTATCTTGTCTTCATTTATCAATTATAGATAATTATTAATATTATTTCTGTTTATTTTTTATATGCTTATTATCTTTTACTTCCGAGCTTACCGAAGGTAATAGAAGCTAGGTGATTTTTTTGAAGATCAAAAATATTTGTTGCCTCCGATATATATATAATGAAAGAGGTGTAGTTTTAAGCAAAAAAGAGGTTAATAACCAACAGAGGTTACTGGATCGCTTGTACTACCCTTTTAGTATCCTCTAGTTAGTCTAGTTTATCTGAAGAAGGCTGCTTTAGAACATCCCAAACCGATCAATTGGTTCAATTGCCATTTTTTTGTGATGACGTTGTTTGGTTACTGAACTTTACCTCTTTCATGATGAGTCACAATCACACATTGGAGAAAAATATAGTCGAGGATATAAATATAATATAACTTTGCATGCATTCTTCAAGTAAATAAAATTAATTTTAATTTTTTTTTTTCTTGAAATTTGGCATGCATTTTCCTTGAAGTCCCAGGAAACAACATATAAAGTTAAATCTGTAATTTAAATGGACTTCAGTCTCATTTTTTTAAGTCATGATTTATCATAACTATTGTGGAGCAGTGCCTTTTAGAATTTGAGAGCTAAAATTTATTCCTTGAATTTGCCTCGATTCTAAATATGTACTAAGGTTAATTGCGTCTGGAAAGGCACCAGACATACCTATAAATCTTTTTTAAAAAATAATTCAAACGATATTAGTTACGAAAATTGTAAATGTAATCCATTAATTTACAAATAAAACCATATAAGTCGCTATCCTGGGAAAACTTTACTTACCTAAAGTCAGCGAAAATTGTTATTGGTGGAAGATCGGGGTTCGAATCCCAGTAAGTCAGGATTATTTTTATTGAATAATATTTAGTTAACTTGGTGGAGTTAACTTTAGTGTAGGACAAATTTTTTATTTAGTATTATTAAAGCGAATTTAGCATTAATAATGTAGCATAACGCTGCCGATATGTTTTAAATTGAACCCAGGATAATTATCGTAGACGTTACCAAATTTGGCAATACGTTATACAAACGATTTTAGATCTATCTTAATTTTGACTTTTCTGGAAACCTATTTTTATTCAGAAAAAGTGCTCAGTGACATCGATTTATTTGGATCTGAAATAAAAATGTTTATTTTTAGGATCTAAACCAAGGGGGAGGGAAATACTAAAATTGTAAAGGATATCACTTAAGGAGTGGAATAAACAAGTGGGTAATAAAAAAATAGCTGCAATATGTGAGGCCCTAATGGCATTTTTACTTTTACTACTAAGGAGACATGTTTCCCCAAAATGTTTTAGTCGCTGAACTAGGGAAAAGAAGGCAGGCCAAGCACTTTAGATCGTACATTCTCATATACACAGTACATACAATGTATAAAAAGAAAAAATTGCGATAGTGTGAAAATTTAATTAGGAGATTTTGATCGTTCAACAATCTATACGTACAATATATGTATATGTACATATATAACATTAAAAATGTAGGTACGTCTGGTGACTTCCCAGACGCAATTAACTTTAGTACATATTTAGAATCGAGGCAAATTCAAAGAATAAAATTTTAAGGGAGGTAAAGCTCAATAATAACAGTCCTTCCAAAAAACAAGAAGCATCTTTGTAATAGAAAAAATCGGTCCGAGACAACTCTTATAACTTTCTCATAAACGAGTTCATAATTATTTAACCCAGTTTTTCCATTTGTTAGTTTCCATAGCTAAATTTAATTATTATTGAGTATTTCATCGAAATTTATCATAAAAATAACTTCTCCTAGGCAGGGAATCGAACCGAGATTTTTGGGATGTAGTGCCCCCAAATTTGGAGCTAAAATTCATTTCACGATTTCACCTCGGGGTGTGATTTTTCTGAGTATTTCATCGAAATTTATCATAAAAATAACTTCTCCTAGGCAGGGAATCGAACCGAGATTTTTGGGAGGTAGTGCCCCCAAATTTGGAGCTGAAATTCATTTCACGATTTCACCTCGGGGTGTGATTTTTCTGAACATGTATGCCAAATTTCGTCAAAATTAGAGTCTGCACAAACAGACGACAGACAGACATTTTTTAAAAACCACTTTTTTGGAATCAGGGGACCTCAATACTTTCTCTTTATACGAGAAAGTAAAAATGGACCGAGGCAACTCAAGAAAAAAATTAGAAGAAAACTCAGACAACATTTTTTATATACAAGTTCATAATTTATTACGTAGCCCAGTGTTTTCCATTTATTAGTTTTCGAGCTTTTGTAGATACATTTAACTATTGTTGAACATTTCATCAAAATTTATTTTAAAAAATAACTTTTCTCGGCGGGGAATCGAACCTGGCCTCTCTCCCTCTCGGAAAAAGTCATACATATTTGGTTTTATTGGTATTTTAATGAAATACATTAAAATCGTCGGAACCGTGTTCGACGTTTTTCAGTATTTTTTAGGGAATAGCGGATCTAAATTTCGAGTTAAAAATCATTTCTCGATTTCAACTCGGGATATGATTTTTTTTTAATATGTATACCAAATTTGTCAAATTCGTCCTTGTAGTTTAGGCTCCACCACAGACGACAGACTTTCAGAAGGGATTATTTAAAAACCACTTTCAATAATTTTTAATTTTTTAAACCACTTTCTTGGACCTACGCCTAGGGTACCTCTAAATGTGTAAATCTATCAAAATTGAAAGTATTGTTTCTTACATTTTATCAACTTATCCCTATTTTATAGCAGATAGACAAGTCTACTAAATTATGAGGCCGAAACTAAAATTAAAGTGGGAAAAATTTAAATCACAAAATAGATTTAAAAGGATTGAAATTTAGTCGTAATGTTGTTTACCATTAATTTTATTTGTTGTTTTAACACGAAAATATTGCTATGGAAGTTAAGAGGAAGAGAAAATTAAAAGAAAGAAAGAAGATGTAGGCGCATTCTAGCGGTTATGTTTGAACCTAGCTTTTATAAATCTCCTGAAATGTGAAAAGAATGTTTTGCCAAACTACACTCGTGTTTTGCGGGTTGAGTAAACCGATACATTCTTAAATTATTTAAATTGTTAACTTTTATAGAGCTAACAATTTAGCTCGTACATTTCTTTTTTTAAGAGGTCCTGCTTTAATAGTTAACATTTTTTATTTAATTAGGTAAATTTCTGGATTATTATTATTCTTGTTTCTTTATTTCCCAAACACATAATTTGTGTAAAGAAATACTTATGTCCCTTTGCTTGTTAAGTGAGATAGGTAACTATAATAAAAATAAACCATATATTAAAGTGCTGTAGCTTACATAACACGGAAATTGTAAGGTTATTGTACCAAATAATCAAGTAGCATTATTTTCCAGCCGCATAGCTCTAGTGACCAATGTGGTCTTAGTATTCGGTAACAAAACATTAATTCATTAAATCTATTCCACACCTCCTGCACCCCCCCCCCCATAGTCTATCTAGAATCAAACTTTTTCATGTTCACTCATTACATTTACATTCTTCTCCAGACTCATCAAGTATGCAAAATTTCTAAATGCTTTTGTAGGAATATAGAATATTCTACACTCCACATCTAGAATATATAAAAATATCCTATATCCTAATAAATAAGGAATCAAAGATACTATTCTAAATCAGATCACGAAGTTTGCAGCAAGTGTTATATTTTTTAAAAAAGTAGTTGGTAAACCTCTCTAAATTATTATTGGTGTTCAATAATTTGTTATCGAACGAAGGGATTTTAGTGGTGTATTTCCAAAATATATACATAGTTCGGTTATTTTAATGCTAAATCCAGTCTTACGTGTTCTAACAATCATACAATACAAGAATGCATTGCTGTTTAATTTGAACACATTGCACAGGCGTACCTGTATTATTCATTGGTTCTCTCAGTGCTGGCTTTTACAGGTTACATGGTTTACATAACCATAGTGACAATGGGTGATAGAAAAAGGAGAGCCGCAGTTATTTGTGTGGTTGCTGCTGTATAGCTAGAAGAAAAGTAACAAAGGAAAAACGCCGTAAACATTGGACCAAAAATTGGTTTCCGCAAAGAAGAGTTGTACCCAGTGATTACCACTTAGGTATCAAAGAGACTGTGTGAACTATACGATTACCGGAGGTAACTGCGTAGCTTATCGTCGCAACAGACGAGTTCCTCTTGCAGACGATCGACGACGACGAAGTGGTCCAAATTGCTGAGCTCCGTTTATCGCTTAGACTTACGTTACACGTGATAAACTGCGTATACGCTTTAAGTGTTTACACCCCATAATCCATAATACTTGGTTTGCTTACATTTCCACTGCTAATATCGTCATATATTATGCACTGTTTACTTTGTCACAGATTTGTTAGACTGTCCATTGATGTGGCACATAGCTTCCTCACATCCCATATCATACATANGTGGTATCACTATGACGAATTGACGAATATTATTAACGGTTACGAGTTTTCACTGAGTCACTTGCTTACTCTGATCTTCTTCTTATTATTTTTTTATTTTTTTTATTCTAAGTCAAGGCAGTTAATTTCAAAGCTAAGACGTGTGTATCTCTTAATTAGTTGTTAGGATTATGCTTAAAAATTATTCTTATTTTAAGTTTATGGTGATTGCTATTTTTTCTGTTTATAGAATAGAACGAGATTTATAAATATAGAACAAGTAGGATTATGTAACTTGCTTTAAGTGAGGCGGAAAACCAAAATAATATCAGAAAGGATTATAAACACACAGAGGATAAAGACGTGGAAATAATAATAAAAACATTTTCATTAATATGAACCAATAATTTAATGTTTATTATTAACTTTTGTGAATAAAGTAATTTATAGTCCATTTTATTTATTTCTTTTCTTTTCAGCAACTTATAATAACAAGGAACAGGATAAAAACGAGAAATTACCAATAATAATATTAATGATCATATTCAAGGCACAGTAAGAAAGAAAGAAAGAAACCATTTATTCAGTGCTAGTATTGATACAGAGTTTACATTATTATTATTATTATTATTATTATTTATTTATTTTTTTTTCTTTTTCTGTGAGCTAGAAGGGCCCACCAAGAATTAACTTCAGGCATTTTATTTTGTTTTAATTTTACTTAAAGTTAATCAGTGTAGAGATATTATTTTTTT
>KZ651211.1:150655-166107 GCA_001010745.2 Gerris buenoi
CTCACATAGTTTTTGAGATATCCTAGCTCAAATGTCGCCAATTTTTAAAAAAATCATTTTTGCCTCAGGTTTTTTTCCTTATTTGACTAGCTAACGCTACGGCCCTTCATCCTACAAAATATTTATGAGGAAAAAAGTTATAAAGCATTAAATTTCCTTCAAGAATATGTACAATTTTACTATTTTATCTCTATCCGTTCAAAAGTTAAAGCAATTTTAACTTTATGATTAATTTAGGGATTTTGCAGAAAAACTTAACTTTCGTATTTTTAGCTATACCACATAGTCCAGTCAATATAGGTTTTTTCTTCGGAATAATTTTAAGCCATGATTTTTTTTTCACAGAGAGCTTTGTTATGTCATTGCAAATAATACCTGAAAAGTCGCTAACTTTTTGTATGTACGCTTCCCTCTTTTTTAGGAGGGAAGAGGGGGGTAAAATTTGAAGGACTTTAACTCAGCTACCTATACAATTGGGGTATTATTTTGTATGCATTTTTCTACGCTGAATCGATTAAAACAAGAATCAAGTCGATACGACCTTTAGTTTGGAAGATATGAAGTTTTATCTTAAACTGATAACGTTAACTGTGCCTAATGTAGGTTGAAATTTAGCACAAAACTGTGATTTTTAGGGAAAAATCACCGTTTTTTCTTCATTAAATGAAACCTATTCATCCTAGAAACCTGATTCTTGTCTTATTTTATAGAAAATTTTGTTACCTTCAAGTTTTATTCTCACCACTTTTTTGCCAAAACTTATAGATTTACTATAATTTAGTGGTATATAACATTTTAAATTTTTTTTTGCTAAATTTCAACCTACATTAGGCACAGTTAACGTTATCAGTTTGAGATAAAACTTTATCAATACTATTTTTTAACCAATTGGCAACTTTTAGGATGGTCCCTGAGGGGGAAAAAATCGAAAATTAATTTATTGTGATAACCTTAGGAGGTGTACATTAAAATATTTGAGTTTTTTATTCATAAAACCCCTTATATCTTCCAAACTAAAGGTCGTATCGACATGATTTTTGTATTAATCGATTCAGCGTAAAAAATGCATAAAAAATAATACCCCACTTGCATAGGTAGCTGAGTTAAAGTCCTTCAAATTTTACCCCCCTCCTCCCCCCCCCCTCAAAAAAAAGGGAAGCGTACATAAAAAGTTAGGGACTTTTCTGGTATTATTTGCAATGACATAACAAAGCTCTCTGTTAAAAAAATCATGGCTTAAAATTATTCCGAAGAAAAAACCTATATTGACTGGACTATGTGGTATAGCTAAATATACGAAAGTTAAATTTTTCTGCAAAATCTCTAAATTAATCACAAAGTTAAAATTGCTTTAACTTTTGAACGGATAGAGATTAAATAGTAAAATTACACATATTCTTGATGGAAATTTAATGCTCTATAACTTTCTTCCTCATAAATATTTTGTAGGATGAAGGGCCGTAGAGTTAGCTAGTCAAATAAGGAAAAAAACGTGAGGCAAAAATGATTTTTTTAAAAATTGGCGAAATTTGAGCTAGGATATCTGAAAAACTATGTGAGATAGCGAAAAAATAATATAATCAATCTTGTGGCAAATTTTGTCAGCTTTAATTTTATATAGAATAGTCTTATCGCTAGGTCGCATAGTTTCCCGAGATATAAGTGAAAAACCGAAAATAGGGACCTTCTACGTGCCCCCCCTCCCCCCGCTCACCTCCTAGGAGTGGGAACTTTTAGTATGTTTACCTCCTAACTAGTCCAAACAAAGTCCCAAAGTCAAAAATTGTGTTCCTTTCCATTTCCCTCTACACCCCTTTTTGAGCATTCATTGACTGGACTATTTATGGATATTATATGTTGGAAGAAATATAAAAAATAGAAATTACTAATTTTAATGATCCCATCTTAAAAATTAAAAGTTTTTTTTTTTTTTTTTTTTTTTAACTAAATCTAATAAAAATAAGATGATGAGATTTAAGAAAATTAGGTGTTATTTTTTTTTTTTTTTTTATTTAATGTTCATGAGTAGGATATCATTATCTATCACCTATACCATAGGCATAGGTGATAGATTTATACTAATCGGATTTTTACGCAGAGTGCGGTAGAATAGGTTACGCAGTTTTAAGAGGGTTATTAACAATTGACGGAGGTATATGGAGAAAAACTTTAATTTAGCAGTAAATTACCATCATTAAGATCTTATTATCATTAAGATGTCCATAATATAAAATAATGTTCTTGAGCACCAACTCACTGTTAAAGACCTCACCATATCGTGTTTAATGGCGTTAAATTCTCCAATAATCCGCTCCCTTCACTCTGGTAGGGTGCGAGGGCGATATTTGAACGCTTACAATAATTTGGGTACAGCTCTTACAGTCTGGGTACAGTCTCTTACAGTCTTACAGTCTGAAATTCACTCTCCAGTCTAGGACGTCTAGTCTCTCTCAGTTGTGGAGTGTAGTGGCGGCGTGGCGCGGTCACCAGATTTCCGCATTTGTGATTTCTTTCTTCTACCAGAGCTTAGGTAGTGGATTATTCAACAAGTTAACACCCTACCCCGCGNAGATATAAGTTAAAAACCGAAAATAGGGACCTTCTACGTGCCCCCCTCCCCCCGCTCACCTCCTAGGAGTGGGAACTTTTAGTATGTTTACCTCCTTACTAGTCCAAACAAAGTCCCAAAGTCAAAAATTGTGTTCCTTTCATTTCCCTCTACACCCCTTTTTGAGCATTCATTGACTGGACTATTTATGGATATTATATGTTGGAAGAAATATAAAAAATAGAAATTACTAATTTTAATGATCCCATCTTAAAAATTAAAAGTTTTTTTTTTTTTTTTTTTTTTTAACTAAATCTAATAAAAATAAGATGATGAGATTTAAGAAAATTAGGTGTTATTTTTTTTTTTTTTTTTATTTAATGTTCATGAGTAGGATATCATTATCTATCACCTATACCATAGGCATAGGTGATAGATTTATACTAATCGGATTTTTACGCAGAGTGCGGTAGAATAGGTTACGCAGTTTTAAGAGGGTTATTAACAATTGACGGAGGTATATGGAGAAAAACTTTAATTTAGCAGTAAATTACCATCATTAAGATCTTATTATCATTAAGATGTCCATAATATAAAATAATGTTCTTGAGCACCAACTCACTGTTAAAGACCTCACCATATCGTGTTTAATGGCGTTAAATTCTCCAATAATCCGCTCCCTTCACTCTGGTAGGGTGCGAGGGCGATATTTGAACGCTTACAATAATTTGGGTACAGCTCTTACAGTCTGGGTACAGTCTCTTACAGTCTTACAGTCTGAAATTCACTCTCCAGTCTAGGACGTCTAGTCTCTCTCAGTTGTGGAGTGTAGTGGCGGCGTGGCGCGGTCACCAGATTTCCGCATTTGTGATTTCTTTCTTTGGGGATTTCTAGAAGAAAATGGGTTCAAACATCGCCCTCACACCCTACCAGAGCTAAGGTAGTGGATTATTGAACAAGTTAACACCCTACCCCGCGATAAGTGTGAACGAACTGCACAAAACTTCATAGATCGTTACCACCATTGCGGTGCTGCTAACGGCCTTCTTAAGGAGATTTTCTAATCTTAATGAAATAAAAATAGTATTCTAGCTGAATCTTAAAAAATATATATGTTAATTTTTTAAACCCCTAAAAACTCTTAATTGGTCCTGCCACTCCCTGTTATTCATTAAATCAACTATATTAGTCGATCAGTGACAGACTTGAAATAGGAAAAGAAGATAAATGAGTTGTATGGACACCCAAACAGAATTTAAGAAGAAAAAAAGGTATCTCCCAGGAAAGCAATTTGATTAAAAATTATTTATATTATAGACTGAAGTTTATTGTTTTCGGAACCGTTTTATATACAAAACCTGCAGTTTCACTTTTGCTGTTTAACATTAAACTTGCTTTAATAATAATTGCACTTTTGAATTTTATTTCCTTTGAATTAGCTCCTCTGAATCTTATTCGACAAAACTAATCATCTCTCTTATTTTGCTAAGGATTTCACGGATTGTTTTCTCCTCTCATTAAAAGTTTAGAGAATACCTTATTGTTTTTGAACGTTGTATTTTACGAACGGTTAATCATTTCAATTAAGTTTCGCATGTGTTTTAAGAAAACAATTTACAATCACTAATTATTAGTAAAGAAAATAATTTACTAATAATTGAAATTCTCTAATTATGACTCTGTTGTAGTATGTACCAGTGAAGTGATACAAAATCGATTGTGATTTGCCTAATTATTAATTTATCTTACTAGTTTCATCAATCATTTAATAAATTAAATAATTCACCAAGTAATATATTTTAAAATGATCACTCCATTCACTCCTAGAGATTATAATCGTATAGAAAGAAATGCTTAATTACTATTACGTGTATGAAGAGAAGGAAGAAAAAACTTCAATCATAAATCTCTTTTATAGTACTACGTCGAGTAAAAGTTACATCATAGAAGGAACAAGCAACAATTATTACTTGGACATAGCAACCTGATAGGAAGGCTTCTTTCAATATAGATTGTTTTAGGCGATTGTCGATTGTCAAAAAACCTTTCACCAATGGATTATTCTTCCTATCTATTGGTACTTTCTCTTCCTCCAATCAAATAATAGAAAAGAGGATTGTCTTTTGTTTACTATAAGGTAACATTAATTTTGAACATGTCTGATTTCTCCGTGTCAATATTTTATTAGTTCCTATCGCGATTCTAAAATCGTTTCCCTTTTTTGATTTTCACTTTTTAAAGGTCTGTTCTTTGTTTTTTTGTGGAAAGTTTTTTTTATAAAAAAATTATTATTTTATATTTAGATCACGTTGTATGTGGTTAGATTGTATAAAATTTTGATTTTGATTGAAAGCCATATCTTTTTTTTTTTCTTTATCAAATATATATTATTAAACAAATTTCTCTTTCGTAATATTATATAGCTGATCTGATTTAATAATCTGATGCATAACTTAATGTTTTATATTTTATACTATAGTCATCATATAAAACCACATGATAGTTTTAGATCTCATAGACATATGATTTACACTAGGCGATGTATATATTTTTTTCATTTATGTTTACTTTTACTTATATTTACTTTCTTGTTATTTCATAGGAGAAAGGAAGCTTGTGTGAGCTTGTAAAACGTATAAAAATGTAGAGTTTCCGGTAAAGACCACATTCAGTTGAATATGTAGTCCACCTCTTTGCTTTCACTCCTCTGTAGTTGCCGAGAAGAATTTAAACATTCATGCTGAGACTTAAAACAACGACAAACTGAACTGACAACTTGATTGCTCGAGAGATGAGTTGTGAATTTATAATCTATACTTGTGGATGAACAGTTGTATCAGCTGTAACATGTATAGGGGTTTCTGTTCTGGAATTCATTTTGTGTCGCCGGAATGTATATTTTAATTTGCATGCCATAAAAGAAATCTAACTGTGTCACTACATGCCTATTAATATTTATTTTGCCGGAAACCACAAAATTACTTGGCTGCCAATTGGCTGCTTATTGGCTGCCAATAGCCAATGAGTAGCAAATGCAGTATTGAGCAAGATATGAGCTTTATTGCATTTCATTACATTATTTTGACTCAGGCCGAGAGAACACATTTCAATCTTATCAGAATAATGAAAAGCCTAGAGTACCTCCTAGCCCTAGCTTAGCATTAAGCGCTAGCTGTGATTCCATGCATGTATCCGCCTACATATATTTACCAATATATTTATCAAGTTGTGGAGACTTATTAGCTGGTTTCCCCCACACCGTTCAGTCAGGTGACAGGTTAAGTAATATTGAAACATTCGTCCTGGTTGTCAAGTTGTCAGTATTAAAAATTAATTTTGTGGTTTCCGGCAAAATATATAAAATCGGACGTATAGTAAAAGATATGTTGGTTCGTAAAAATTGGGGTCCATGTTGGGGTCGGATGGCGCAAGTTGAAATGATCGAAATATTTTAGATTTTTAAGTTGGGAATCATTTTAAAGGCATTACAATTTGGATTACAAATATGTACTGCGTTTCCAAAATGGTGGGTATTTTACCCCCGAAAATATTAAAAGAAAACGCAAAAAAAATTCAACACTATCCCATTAGGACCGGTCCTAAAAATGAGGCAAAAATATACATCTCTGAGGTCAATGATATTTCCGGAAGTCAATTTAAAGGCATTGAAAAAAGTGGATAAACATTATATATCTTGTCCCATAATGGCCATTTTACCTCTGTTTAGAAAAATAGTCTGCCAATTAGTGTGGCACATTTCTTCCTCGCGTCCTATTTTGTATAGAGTAATGATTTTATAGTTTTACAATTCATTGTTTAATTCGACAAATAGAAAATAAATTGTTTATTCAATAATTATACATTTCTCACCAATTATTTAAACCTATCAAAATTATTTTTATTTTTCACATGAATCCCTAGATAGATTGATACTTTACAATCTAGCTAAATTTAAAGAGTGCAGATTTATTAAATTAATCTGGGGCTATCTCCAGACTACTTTCGACAAACCAACAAAATGTCATAAAAATCAGTTGANCTAATATATTAGTTTTATTTCTTTTTTTAAGTTTAATCGTATAAAGAATCAAGGTATATAAGTTGTTAACTTTGTAACTTGTGTTATAGAAAATACTTATAAAATTTTTTAAAACATTTTTAATATAAATATAATCTAATTTTTTGCTATAATGTGAAAAGTTTTATATTTTATTAAACCAAATGACTTCTTTTTTAATTAGGATTAGTTTTTATACTATAATAATATGTTATAGTAAAATATTTATTATAATTTGCGATATTACTTTATCAAACAATATTTTTCACATTTTTGGAGGCCATATTGGATCCGCCATTTTGTTGACACTATTTTTGACTTCGGATTTGTAATTAGCAACCTCAAAAACCCCGGTATACCAATTTTTATTCGAATCTAAGTTAATTACAGATTTTGGCCAGCTTTTCGGGATTTGGCCCCACTGTGGGCCGGTATAGTTTTTAAGAGTTTTAGTTTCATCAGCATTCCAGAGGCCAAGCCGGCAATTGGGCCAAGTTTATGCTTCCTAATTTAATTCCATCGGAAAAAATCCGGGCTCAGCCAACAATCGGGCCGGTATTGAGTTTAATGAATTTAATTCTATCAGAAAAAATCCGGGCTCGGCCAACAATCAGGACAGTATAGTGTTAAATTAATTTAATTCCGTCGGCGGGAGGTAGCGTAGCCGTGGTGGTAAAACCACCTCTGCTCGGCTATCACTGAATCATGAGTGGAACGAGATGGGGTTCATGAGCTTTATTGCATTTCATTACATTATTTTGACTCAGGCCGAGAGAAAAAAATTTAATCTTATCAGAATAATGAAAAGCCTAGAGTACCTCCTAGCCCTAGCTTAGCATTAAGCGCTAGCTGTGATTCTATGCATGTATCCGCCTACATATATTTACCAATATATTTATCAAGTTGTGGAGACTTATTAGCTGGTTTCCCCCACACAGTTCAGTCAGGTGTCAGGTTAAGTAATATTGAAACATTCGTCCTGGTTGACAAGTTGTCAGTTTTAAAAATTAATTTTGTGATTTCCGGCAAAATATATTAAAAATCCGGCAAAATATCGTTCGTAAAAATTGAACGATAGACCGACAGACATACAAGGAACCAACCATGTTTGATTTCTGTCGTTTTGAATTTTTGAAATCGGAGACCTAAACATAATATACTATGTAATTATTAAAATAGAATAACATGGGTATAAAATTAAAAAAAATAGAAGAGGACCTTAAGAGAAGGTATCATTCAGTTTTAAAACGGCTCCGCAAAAAAGTTGGTTTGAAACCAACTTTTTCCGTATATACTGTAAGAAGGGCCATAGATGAATCCGCTTTACAGTGGCGTACCATGGTCTTGTGGCACCCGGGGCGGGATATTATCTTGTCACCCCCTCCCTCACAGTGCCAACCACNTCTAATAATCTGATGCATAACTAATGTTTTATATTACTACTATGTTTTTTTTATACTATAGTCATCATATAAAACCACATAATAGTTTTAGATCTCATAGACATATGATTTACACTAGGCGATGTATATATTTTTTTCATTTATGTTTACTTTTACTTATATTTACTTTCTTGTTATTTCATAGGAGAAAGGAAGCTTGTGTGAGCTTGTAAAACGTATAAAAATGTAGAGTTTCCGGTAAAGACCACATTCAGTTGAATATGTAGTCCACCTCTTTGCTTTCACTCCACTGGAGTTGCCAAGAAGAATTTAAACATTCATGCTGAGACTTAAAACAACGACAAACTGAACTGACAACTTGATTGCTCGAGAGATGAGTTGTGAATTTATAATCTATACTTGTGGATGAACAGTTGTATCAGCTGTAACATGTATAGGGGTTTCTGTTCTGGAATTCATTTTGTGTCGCCGGAATGTATATTTTAATTTGCATGCCATAAAAGAAATCTAACTGTATCACTACTTGCCTATTAATATTTATTTTGCCGGAAACCACAAAATTACTTGGCTGCCAATTGGCTGCTTATTGGCTGCCAATAGCCAATGAGTAGCAAATGCAGTATTGAGCAAGATATGAGCTTTATTGCATTTCATTACATTATTTTGACTCAGGCCGAGAGAAAAAAATTTAATCTTATCAGAATAATGAAAAGCCTAGAGTACCTCCTAGCCCTAGCTTAGCATTAAGCGCTAGCTGTGATTCTATGCATGTATCCGCCTACATATATTTACCAATATATTTATCAAGTTGTGGAGACTTATTAGCTGGTTTCCCCCACACCGTTCAGTCAGGTGACAGGTTAAGTAATATTGAAACATTCGTCCTGGTTGTCAAGTTGTCAGTATTAAAAATTAATTTTGTGGTTTCCGGCAAAATATATAAAATCGGACGTATAGTAAAAGATATGTTGGTTCGTAAAAATTGGGGTCCATGTTGGGGTCGGATGGCGCAAGTTGAAATGATCGAAATATTTTAGATTTTTAAGTTGGGTATCATTTTAAAGGCATTACAATTTGGATTACAAATATGTACTGCGTTTCCAAGATGGTGGGTATTTTACCCCCGAAAATATTAAAAGAAAACGCAAAAAAAATTCAACACTATCCCATTAGGACCGGTCCTAAAAATGAGGCAAAAATACAAAAATATACATCTCTGAGGTCAATGATATTTCCGGAAGTCAATTTAAAGGCATTGAAAAAAGTGGAGAAAAATTATATATCTCGTCCCGAAATGGCCATTTTACCTCTTTTTAGAAAAATAGTCTGGCAATTAGTGTGGCACATTTCTTCCTCGCGTCCGTATTTTGTATAGAGTAATGATTTTATAGTTTTACAATTTATTGTTTAATTCAACAAATAGAAAATAAATTGTTGTAAATTGTTTATTCAATAGTTATACATTTCTCACCCATTATTTAAACCTATCAAAATTATTTTTATTTTTCACACGAATCCCTAGATAGATTGATACTTTACAATCTAGCTAAATTTAAAGAGTGCAGATTTATTAAATTAATCTGGGGCTATCTCCAGACTACTTTCGACAAACCAACAAAATGTCATAAAAATCAGTTGACTACTTTTAAAGATATTGGTGTAAATGTATGTTTGTCCGCATATCGAAGATAAATAAAAGGGCGCTGAAGGTTGAAAGTTATATGGGACCAACAATGGGCTAATGATGACGTAGCATTTTTAATTAAATCAGACGATTAATTTTTAAGATATGTTGGTTAGCAAAAATTGAGCGACAATCATGAAACCAAAAATGTTCCCTGATGTCTGAAACGGATTTCTACCTTGGAATTTTTGAAATCAGAGACCTAAAAATTTCTCGTTCTTTAGAACGATCACATAGCTTCCGTTACCTTCGGTAAGCTTGGAAGCGAAAATAAAAAAATATAGGGTCAAGAGGAAACCACGTTCTTCATAGTACCATATTGATCAAAGGATCAATATGGACCCTTTGAAAAGTGGGATAATTTTTATTTTATTTTATTTTTATTTATTTTTTTTTTTTAAACTACGCCTTAAGTACTACAGCGGGGGATTGCTAATAAAAAAGCAATAAAATAACTTAATAATAAAGCACTTATAACTTGAACTTGAACCTATTTTACGCTAATTCCCTTCTCTTTGGGGGTTCGTCTCAACCATACAAACGTTTTTGTTTTTGCTCTCAAAATAATTCAAAACTTTATTAAATATTTACAATACTGCTTCATATGTTTATAATCTAACATATCACTTGAACATAAATTGAACACTTTAAAACACATAGTTTTCAACTAATCATACATTTTTTGTAAAGGGGTTCGAAGAGGAACATTTCCTCCAATAACATTTTTATTGCAATAAGTAAGCTCTGTTATGCTTAACTATTTATTCTTCATGATATCTTGGGGATAGTTAAATTATTATTGTAAGTAATAAGTTAAACAGTGTACTACTAATTTCTAGTCATCTGTCCTATATTTTGAAAACTACCCTTAAGCGTTTTAAATTTATTCCCAGAATTCATGTTAAAGCTTATAATTTCACATTTTTTACCCTTTATAATTTCATTTTCAATGGCACAATTGAAGGGGGGTCCGGGGGTTCACCCCCGGAAAAATTTGAAAATATGACCTCTCAAAACAGCGTTTTTATGCATCTCTGAGGTGAAATTTAATTATAATACTTTGTCATAAAATAAACTTATGGCGTAGATCAACAGCTGATGAATTCCATGAAATATTTTACTCTTTTATAAAACGTTATGTAAAAGCATTTCATAAAAAAATTTTATGAAGAAAAAAATCCGGGCCTAGCGGCAATCGGGCCGGTATAGTTTTTAAGAGTTTTAGTTTCATCAGCATTCCAGGCCAAGCCGGCAATTGGGCCTAGTTTATGCTTCCTAATTTAATTCCATCGGAAAAAATCCGGGCTCAGCCAACAATCGGGCCGGTATTGAGTTTAATGAATTTAATTCTATCAGAAAAAATGCGGGCTCAGCCAACAATCGGGCCGGTATTGCGTTTAATGAATTTAAAATAAGACACGGAAATTTAAAATAAGAGTTCTGAAACAACGTGATTAATTCAAATAATTGATTATATAATGGTACGAACATTAAATTTTCTGTATAAATTTAACATAGATACTGAACTTAAGGCAATACCTGTGA
The DNA here is from genome assembly GCA_001010745.2 of Gerris buenoi. Taxonomy (NCBI): domain Eukaryota; kingdom Metazoa; phylum Arthropoda; class Insecta; order Hemiptera; family Gerridae; genus Gerris; species Gerris buenoi. The sequence continues at coordinate 161,893 of KZ651211.1, forward strand.
GTTTGTAAAAAATAACTAGTTAGAGAATAGAATAGATGCACTAACTTAAAAGGAACATATTCTTGCCTTGAAGATGTATTCTAATTAATGACGTTAATTTTTATATCGTATTACGTTTATAAAGAAATTTATTAACTTTTTTTTGTCGATATTTGTCATTTGATTTTATCTTTTTCGTTTTATTTTTATTCTCGTGGGCTATTTGTATTTTGTTTTGGTTAGAAACTGAGGGTATTATATTTGGTTGAAAGCAGACTGTTAAATATAAAGTTCCAGTAGAGAGGCGATGTTTTATTTTTTTTTATTTTCCGTTTTAGAAAATAATCTTAAGAAAACGATCTTTGGAGATTCATGAAGGTTTTGGTCTGAAACTTTCACGTTATCTTTCTCTAGATATCTATAAGAAATAAGGACCAAGGTAGTGTCAATTTATTCTACATTATGAGGGCAGGAGGTAAATAGGTTGACAGTGAGAAAGCCAGAGTATGGTTATTTTTGTCTTTTAGACTAGTTAGTTAAAACAATTAGCACTATATGTGGAGAGCTATAAGTTACTTGTACTCCATATGGAGTTGGTAGTGTTCATTGTACATGATCCTGCATTCTGCCATCATCTGACTACAATTAAACTGGAAATACTAATTTCTAAAAATAACAATCTCAATAAGATGTTTTCTGTACAACAATCATTCGTTTAACTGTACATCAATATCCCTTCCACCTTCTTGCATGGTGAAAAAAGAAACTCAATTAAGACATACGGGATAGCTATTCACGCCATTATTACTGAGGGATTTAATAGGAATGTAATGACGCTCTAGGTACTACAAGAAATTATGGTTCCCCTACTAACATCATTAACCGTGCATGTTATCAAAATGTAAAAAAAAAAAAAATCACGTATATCATCTACAACTCACGAATTAAACTATTATNATCTTCATGATGCATATCGTTGAAATGCTCTTTAAGAGTTCAGTAATTGTTGTTATGTACAGTTTTGTCATATTTTCATTTAGGAGGGGGATAAATTTAGGGTATTTGGAAATGATCTTATCAAAGAAGAGGGAGATAAGTAGTAGGGATAGAATCTAGATATTCTCGCATAGTAAAATAATTTGTATGCTTTCCTGGTAGTTTATAAACTTATCAAATTTAAAAACACTCCGTAGCGAAGCACGGGTATCCAGCTAGTTTTATATAAAATTTAGAAAGTATATGAAATAAACTTCAGCCCATCTATCGGCGAAATATAGTACTACAATGAATACTCGTGAACATTTATCTACCTTCAGTTAAATATTAATTTCTAACACGATATTTTAAAAGCGTCATATATGTAATGTTGTTTTTTGCGTTACGGAAATTTCTCCTGTTAAAACATTTCGATGTTAAGTTAAAAATTAAACATGATATTATAATAAACACAAATTGGTTCTAGGAAACATAATCGTGTTTTCTCTATTTGGATAAAGAGGTTAGGGTATATGCAAAAAGTCTCTGCTTAATCGTATAGTTATATTTATTTTTCTTTTACGATTATTATTTGTAATTGGGTTTTTATACTATATATTTTAATACGACTGTAGATTTGATGAAAGCTAAACCTGAAATTATTAAGTATTAATATCTGCATTTGATTTTCTAAACACTCATTGAAATTTTGTCTGAGGTTACGTCTATTTACACCCATTAACCAGTAATCAATCTATTTTCTTCTTGCAGTTTAAATTGTAAAAAAAAAAAACAAGATCTACCTTGAATTTAATTAAACCAGACTTAGACTTGTCTGTAAAAGATTACGGTAGTTTATTTTTTTTTAATCGAGGCATATGAGTAAACTTAAGTCTGTGAATATCATTTCACCTATTACATCATTTTCTCCAATTCATAGAAAAGCAATGAGTCATGAATATGTTTTTGGACATTGAATCCACTTATCGACATTTATATTTTTTTCTATGAAGTTAAGAAAATCAGTATACTATTGTCTAATTACAAGTAGATGGATCTTAAGGTGTGAAATCATGAATCATTACTCCATTTTGATTACCATTTGGCCCACTAGGAGCTCTGATATCATTTTATATAAAATTTAGAAAGTATATGAAATAAACTTCAGCCCTTCTATCGGCGAAATATAGTACTACAATGAATACTCGTGAAAATTTATCTACCTTCAGTTAAATATTAATTTCTAGCACGATATTTTAAATTCATATATGTCATGTTGTTTTTTGCGTTACGGAAATTTCTCCTGTTAAAACATTTCTCCTGTTCATGATTTCATGATTTCGATGTTAAGTTAAAAATTAAACATGATATTATAATAAACACAAATTGGTTCTAGGGAAACATAATCGTGTTTTCTCTATGTATAGTTTTTAAGAGTTTTAGTTTCATCAGCATTCCAGGCCAAGCCGGCAATTGGGCCTAGTTTATGCTTCCTAATTTAATTCCATCGGAAAAAATCCGGGCTCAGCCAACAATCGGGCCGGTATAGTTTTTAAGTTTTAGTTTCATCAGCATTCCAGGCCAAGCCGGCAATTGGGCCTAGTTTATGCTTCCTAATTTAATTCCATCGGAAAAAATCCGGGCTCAGCCAACAATCGGGCCTATATTNTTTATTTTTTTTTAATCGAGGATTTATATAGTGACTGAGATCCTTTACTAACCCCAATATACCAGTTAAAGAAGTGAAAACAGGCATCTTATAGGAACTAATCAAACTATCCGGGAGCTTCTTGATTAACATAATGTTTTCTATGCTAATCAGCAAGATATCGCTAATCCACTAATCACTGTAGTTCTCTAGTTCCCGAGTTTAATCCGGCTTCCCTCAACAGAATATAACTCAACATCGATTGTTGCTAGAACTCAAATAGCTCTAAAAAGTTTGTTATTTTTAATCTATTTAAATTCTACATGAATAACCAGCACGCGACATTTTATGCCTGATTTTCTCTGCTTCTATTCACTTCATTAAACTTTGTTTCGATGCTTATCTTATTTTTTTCTAACTTTGGAATATTAAATTACTTGTATACACTGATCAGTTCCATGGCTCTAAGATAGTCTAGATAGATTGTTTAATTAGATGACATTATAGCTTAAACATTGCAGATTTTATTCCGATGAATATTCAATGAATTCGATTTTCTACAGTATATTTATTTTACATTTATAATGATGCTGTTTATAATTTTAATAATATCAATAAAGAGTTTATAATAGACTTAAATTCATTCTTAATTGTAAAAGTTATGCAGCTGATTAATAAGCCTAGAAAGATATTTTTTTTTTAACTTATAAACAGGTTTAAGCTCTCAAGATTAAGAATAATTTAATATATATAATACCATTAAATGACTATATCGATATTATTATTACTTTAAGGTTAGTTTTTTTTTTTTTCTTGTGATGTAAAATTATCTTATAAAGACAACTTAACAATAAATCCTTCTAATTTGCTTGAGAATGGCCCTAGGATGTAGGGTATAAAACTACAATACAGCAAAATAAACTAACAAAATATCGCAATTGTGATTCGTTCAAATTTCTTAAATTAGCATTCAGCTTAAGATTTTTTTTTTTTAATAATTTTAAATGATCAAATAATTTTACATCATTTGTAAAATTATTAAAATCAAGTAAAAGACTTGCTAATTGGCCATTTTACACGCTTTTTAATGAATTTAACTTGTTTGTGGGGAAAATGCACTGAGATTTACAACTTTTATACTTCTGTTTCCACATGCGGGGGCAAAATATTTTGGGTAGAAAAAATGTTTGAAGTAAAATTTTGTTATTTTTTGCCATAGATTCGAAATCTGCTATAAATAATACTATAGCTCAATTTGTAGTGCCTAGTTGAGCTCAATTGCTCAAGTTGTGTGGCCTAAGGGAAAAATATTTGGTTGCCCCTAGTGCTCAAGAGAATGAATACAAACTTCCTTTTACAATGTACAGATCCCCCATGTTTAATTAATGCTTTTCACACCGTCCAGATTTGACAACGATACAAGTTTTATTTTTTTTTACTATTTTCGGGAGGGCTATTTATTTATTCTTGTCCCCCTCCCCCTCCCCTCCCTATAGAAAGTAAAACAATGCAGGTAGAAAAAAATGTATAAGTATTTTTTTTTTTTTTTTTTTTTTTTTTTTTTTTTTTTTTTTTTTTTTTTTTTTTTTTTTTTTTTTTTTTTTTTTTTTTTT
>KZ651211.1:187741-202251 GCA_001010745.2 Gerris buenoi
TTTTTTTAAATAAGTACATTGACTTTCACTTCTTTGGCCATTATATTTATATAAAATAAATATTTTTTTAAAAAGTATGATAAACCTCGCGGGCCAGAAAAATGTTCTAGGCGGGCCGCGGGTTGGCCACCCCAGGTTTAGAACCTAGAGGGGTGCTAAAGTAAAAAAAGTGAGTTGGACTAGTCTGTATGGGGCATCATATATAGAAATGAAAAAACTAACAAATATAATGCATACATAATTACAGTGTTTCCTGCATATTGATATAAGTTGCATTATTTATGTATTTTTTTCATTTCATACTCTCTTGAAAAGCCAGATACGCTACATCGAAGCCCAGGTAATCTATACAATAGATACACACGCCCAAGATTCCCAAGATCGACCTGTATACAGCTGTGTCTCATAATAGAGGACTGAAGATGGAAATTGTATTAAGAGAAAACTTCATTGATGAAATTAAGAAGAATCCATAATTGGTGCAGTTTTTATCAATATATAGAAAAGACTTTAATTATATGTGCCAGTTTTTTAATTCTATACATGATGCCCCGTATTATACGGCCTATAATAGGCTAGTTCAACCTCAAGCCTGAGTTTTTAAATACTGTTATACTTTGTCCAATACTACGGAAATAAATAAATTGTGCCAACTAGAAATTCAAAATTGATAATCGATTGAATGAAATTGGTGTGAGAGGTTTATTACCTCACTATGAGAAGTCTAAGCTTAAAGTCAACATCATGAGTTCGATTCTCGGAAAGTCTGGTTGAAGTCGTTTTTGTCGTGCTATTGCTATGCTGTGTTGTTAATCACGTGCATTAGTTAACTTTAGTCTCTTATTCTGTAAATTACTGCTTTATATCAAGATGTAAAGTACGTTTATTCTAAAGCTTTAGAATAAATGTAACATGAAGGTTTAATCTGTGTATTCTTAGTTTTATAATTCTTTTACATTCTCACATATATGTATAACTAGCTGGATACCCGTGCTTCGCTACGGAGTTTTTATATTTGATAAGTTTATAAACTACCAGGAAAGCATACAAATTATTTAACTATGCGAGAATATCTAGATTCTATCCCTCCTACTTATACCCCCCTCCTTTTTGATAAGATAATTTGAAATATCCTAAATTTACCCCCCTCCTAAATGAAAATATGACAAAACTGTACATAACAACAATTACTGTACTCTTAAAAAGCATTTCAACGATATGCATCATGAAGATAAAGGGTATTCATTACTTGTACCCCGTACCCCTTTGAACCAAAATTATAGTTCGAAAATTCATGTAAACAGTTACCTTCCCCTTGCTTTGAAGGTCAAGTGTGCAAATTTTCATCGAGATCGGACTAAAACTGTAGATTTGTATAAAAGACCATACATATGTATACACACATATGCTGACTTTTATATACATACAGAGATATAGATATAAATTTCCATTTTACCTCTCCCCCTTCTAAATGAAAGTAAGACAAAACTGTACTTAAGAACAATTACTTTTCTCTTAAAGAGCATTTCAACTATATGCATCATGAAGATGAAGGGTATTTATTACTTGTACCCCGTACCCCTGTATACCAAAATTTTAATTTCGTAATCTCATGTAGGCAGTGACCTTCACCTTGTTTTGAAGAAAAGGTGTGTGAATATTCATCAAATTAGGATAAAAGACACACCCTCATACGGATACTCTTCATTTTATATAAGATATAGCTATATTTTACTCCCCTCCTAAGTGAAAATATGATAAAGCTGTACATAACAACAATTACTATCCTCTTAAAGAGCTTTTCAACGATATGCATCATGAAGGGTATTCATTACTTTGACATTTGTACAGGTACCCCTGTGTACCAAAATTAAATTTCGAAAATGCATGTAGACAGTGTTTTTCTCCTTGCTTTGAAGGTCAATTGTGCAAATTTTCATCAAGATCTGACTACATCTGTAGATTTGTATAAAGAACATACATACTTTCGTTGACTTCTTTTAAAATTTTTCATTTTTTATTTTTAAAATATTTCTTAGCGAGCACCTAGGAGGTAAGAGGAACACACCTACAAAATTTCATGGTCGTAGGTCCAGTGGTTTCAGAGATATCGTGATTTGTCAGTGAGTTAGTGAGTGGTATTTGGATTTTATAAATAATATAGATAATAACTACAATATGATACCTACATATAACATTTTATCCCTTAATTAATATCTAAATAAAAGTTATTAAACAAATCTAGGTGAACAACATGTTTCCAATAACGCATCATTCAACATAAATTACCTGAAAAAAGAATATAGCTTCAAGATAAATTCAATTTTTCTTTTTGCAATAAATTAAAAGTCTTTCTAAAAATAAATCTTTGAAAGAAATTTCGGCTGAAGGAACCATAAAAATACTCTATTCCGGTCACGATTTGAACTGAATCTGGTTCATATGCGTATAAATATAAAAACAGGTTTGCTATAAAATATCTTTAGATCCATGACTGGAGATGAGAAAATACACTAAATGCAGCGATGGAGTGAAATAAGAATCTCTTCTTAGCAATTTGAGTTTAAAACCGTTTCACCGACCTTAATAAACGTTTTCAGTTATGAATATTAATTTGTTTGAAGGAAAAAATTAAAAGGACTAAAAAAAAAAGGACTAAAAACAGGATTAAAATTAAATTAAAAGGACTTAGTCATAATTATTATAGTTAAGTAAACAGTAATTGTCTTGCTTACCGGAACTAGGCCTGCCTGTGACATTTAACATCAAATGTGTATCAAAAGCCAATTCAAATTTAGATTTTTTTCTAAATTTTAGCTCTATTATTCTCTGATTCAAATTCGAGGATAAAGTGTCCTCAAATGCATCGTATTTATTTATTTAATTAATTTTGTTTCCGAGACTACTGAAAGTAACGAAAGCTATGATCATCCAGAAAAACGAAAAAGTAAATTAAAAAAAAAAGAAATCATTCCCGTTTCAGACATCAGAGAACGTATTTGGTTCCGTGACTGTCGGTTTGTCGTCTGTCAATTTTTGCGAACCAATATAACTTCTTAAAAACTAAACGTATAATTATGAAATTTAGGTGGTAGGTCATAATTAGCCCATTGTTGGTCCCATATATAAGTATAATCCTTCTGCGGCTATTAGTCCAGTCAAATTAGGTTTTTATCATGCATTAAATCATGTAGTTACAATTTTTTCAGGAATGTGTAGAGGTTGGTTCCCTGGACAACACCTAATAAAGTCCCATCGATTTCAGGCACCGCTAGCGGTGGGAGGGGGGGCAAAAGGTCACATTTTTCTTTTTTCGGCGTTTATCTCGAAAATGGTACGTCGCACAAAAAATGTTTTTCTATTAAAAATTAAAGCTGATAAAATTTCAAATAAAAATGTGCATATGCATTTTTTTCCTACGGCCAACAGTTTTGGAGCTTTAGAGTCGACAAAAAACAGTATTTTCAAAAATAAACATTTATTTACATTTTATTGTTTACATATTTTATTTGAATTATGTTGATATTTGAATGATGTTTTAATAATTTAGTGAGGATATAAAAATTGTTTTGGGGCTATTAGCTGCCGAAGGGTGTAGGCAGCTAGAGCCTGCAGCTTCTTGAGTTGTAGAGGGGGGGAGTCAGTGCCACAGCGCTCAAACGTGACTTTTTTCAGGTTTTTGCTCATATCTCCAAAGCTATTGCTCTTAGGGGAAATTTTTTTATTGAAAATTGAAGCTGATAAAATTTCAAACAAAAATGTTTGAATGCATGTTTTACCTACGACCAACAGTTTTGGAGCTATAGGGTCGACAAAAAACATTATATTCACATTTTTTTAAATTTAAATTTTTTACTACACACTTCGGCAGCTTATAGCCCTAAAAAAATTGGTCTATCCTCATCATTAAAATAATTCATGAAAGGGATATGTTATTTTACATTAAATTTAATTTTTGAAAATACTGATTTTTGTCGACCCTATAGCTTTAAAACTGTTGGTCGTAGGTAAAACATGCATTCAAACATTTTTGTTTGAAATTTTATCAGCTTCAATTTTCAATAAAAAAATTTCCCCTAAGAGCAATAGTTTTGGAGATATGAGCAAAAACCTGAAAAAAGTCACGTTTGAGCGCTGTGGCACTGACTCCCCCCCTCTACAACTCAAGAAGCTGCAGGCTCTAGCTGCCTACACCCTTCGGCAGCTAATAGCCCCAAAACAATTTTTATATCCTCACTAAATTATTAAAACATCATTCAAATATCAACATAATTCAAATAAAATATGTAAACAATAAAATGTGAATAAATGTTTATTTTTGAAAATACTGTTTTTTGTCGACTCTAAAGCTCCAAAACTGTTGGCCGTAGGAAAAAAATGCATAGGTACATTTTTGTTTGAAATTTTATCAGCTTTAATTTTGAATAGAATAACATTTTCTGTGCGACGTACCGTTTTCGAGATAAACGCCGAAAACTGAAAAATGTGACCTTTTGCCCCCCCTCCCACTGCTAGCGGCGCCTGAAATCGATGGGACTTTATTAGGCGTTGTTCAGGGGACCATCCTCTACACATTCCTGAAAAAATTTGAACTACATGATTTAATGCAAGATACGACGCCATTTTGAGCTAATTTGACTGGACTATATTTGTTTCTCTTCCACATGATCACAAAAATACATTTATTTACACCTATAGCTTCGAAATTGCTTATCTGATTTGTATGAAACTTTTATAGTTTATCCAAAGTAACTCGTAGATATCCCCAGATTAATTTGAACCGTCTACACTCTTTACCTTTAGCTAATTTGATACTTTAATTCATAAAAAAAAACCTTAACAATTTTGACAGATTAAATAAACGGGGAAACAATTAAACACATTAAACAATTATTTATGGTTTTTAAAAGTATAAAATCAATAAAGTACGTTGATGGGATGCGAGGAAGCTATGTGACACACCAATTGTCAGTCTATTTTTTCTCAATTATTAGATATAATATTAGATATGATTATGATAAAATTGTAGAACAATTTTGGAGTAGGCGAGGAAAGAAGCAAATTATGTCCAAGACTATTAATTTTTAGCCAACTTATATAACGAAGATTAGTCATAAACACTTAATAAACGTTAAATACAAATAAAGGCCTTCTTCTCTTGTAGCAGATGGGTGATGGGTGGGTCTGTTTGCTAAATGGATTGAAAAAAGGTCTATTGAAATAATTAAATATACAAATTATTGGGAGTTTCCACTCATCTATTCTTTCAAGAGCGAGATGTATAAAAGAAATTTTAATTAATAATGGAAAGCTAAAAGTGAAAAAAAAAAATTAAGGCAATAAATATATGTACAAGTAATTTATAATTTCAGTGATTAGTCATAGTCATAGATAGACTAAGATATCTATATCCATAAATTTAAAGGCATATTTTTTTTTGCAATAAATCTTTTATAACACTAATAAAAACAACATGGTCGCATAATATGTATAGAACTCGGGGGCCACTCCAGCAAGCGTTCCAATGCCTTCTGTCTCCAATCCGTCTAGTTTACAAAATTCTTAAGGCGCATACATTTGCGAGCCGAACCGTTCCTGAGCCGCTAGTTCTCATGATTGGGATCTGGTTCACGTGTGGTTTAATCCCTCCGTATAATGACATTTTCATGCCTTTACTTTGGCACATAAACTCGAATCACGTTATCTTTTAAGGACACAGGAGTTCTCGGTTAACATTGGTACGGTGTAGTGTGCGGTTCATCGTTGGTTTTTTTTTTCTCTAGAACCTCCAGGCTACATCATCTGTACAATTTGTTGCCAATCAATTTAGTTCCCTCGTTTATTATTTAATTATGGAGTGGTTACAAGATACAAGAGAAATTAAACCACTTCTCTTTTCTGGGATACGAACTACTGTTTTAAGTTAATAAGTAAAATACGATTTTACCTTTTAGAGAATTGCTTAGTCAAACAAAAATACATTTATCTACTCACGGCAGCAAAATTAAGCATTGTTGTACTGTTTTCAGTCTGCAAAATGTCATTTTTCTTGATTCTTTTCATTAAAGTATCAGCAAAATATCAAAGTGTCAGCAAAAGTTCAAAGTGTCAGCAAAATAACAACAGGCTGTCACATTTTAAGAAAATTTTACTAAAAAAAGGTTACTTCATCGCATGTTATAAACACTCCCACACTGTTTATTTTTATATATTTAAGCGTAATATTCTACTAAATAGTTACGTCTTTTTTGAAAATAACTTATATAATGATAGTGACTAACATATTTTACTATTTTACAATGATTATCTAAAAATAGAAATAAAAAAACAGTTGTGCATAAAAAAATGGCAACCCTGAATTGTTTTGCATTTGTTTTGTTTTCTTGATGACTCAAACTTTCGTTTTTTTATAACTTTAATTTCTTTAAATCTTTTATATATACATTAAAAAGGGAATATAATAATTAGTGTATTTTTTCTGCCGTTAGTAGATAAAATATTGTATGCAACTATGCAGCAAAGGAAACATTCCTGACTCGTTTAAAGATTACCTGCTTCGGTTACACCTCAGCAGGTAATTAACATTTGCCTGCCTCGGCTTCGCCTCGTCAGTCAACATGTAATTTTCCTGACTCGGCTTCGCCTCGTCAGTAAAATAGTAAATTNCCCCATTTTGGTGTCCTGCACGGATTTTGAAGTGGCTCCCTATCTGAAAAGTTACCTCTGGGTATCAACTATGCCCTGCCCACACAAAGTGGCATATTCCAATCAAAAAGTGCAGCTTTTTGGCTTATTTAGCCATGTACCCAACGTACTAATAGCTTCCTCGCAACCTATTACGTACTTTACTGATTTGCAAGCCATTATTCTATAATTTATTTAACTGTTTCCTTCGTTTTTGCTTCCGAGCTCACAGAGAGGTAACGGAAGCTGTGTAATCGTTCTGAAGAACGAATATATTTTTGTATCCGATTTTAAAAAGTTCCAAGACAGAAATCAATCCGTTTCAGACATAAGGGAAGATTTTTGGTTCCGTGTCTGTCTGTCGGTATGTCACTCAATTTTCGCGAACCAACATATCTTAAAAACTTCATATCCGATTTAATAAAAGTTTTATAATAGGTCATAATTATAGCTCATTGTTGGTCCCCACCTAAGTTTTAACCTTCTGCGCTCAATTGTTTCTCTTCCACATGCGCACAAACATACATTTATTTAGATCTATAGCTTCATAAGTACTTATTATCTGATTTGTATGAAACAAATGTTTATTAAAATCGAACGTGTAGTTTTTAAGATATGTTGGTTCGCAAAAATTGAGTGAAAGACAGTTCCGTAACAGACCAACAGATAGAAACGGAACAAAAAATATTCCCTCATGTCTGAAACAGATTTCCTTCTTGGAATTTATGAAATATTTTTGTTCTTCAGAACGACCTTAGCGCTTCCGTTACCATCGGTAAGCTTTGAAGCAATATACAGAGTACATAGTCGAATTCTTACATATGATAAATACTAAGTATATATAAAAATAAATAATAATTGAGGTGGTTCGTGACAGTTGAAGTATAATGAGTATATGTTAGCGAGGTGCTGTCAAAGAAAACAAAATGAGAAAGTTAGTGCAAACGTTTTGCTAAATTTATTAGCATCATCAGAGCAAGAAACAAAGTATAAAATAAAAATCAAAGTTGACTCTACGACATATTATAAAAACAGTAATGTTTTTATTTTTTGTTTCTTGTCTCTGATGATGCTAATAAATTTAGCGAAATGTAAGCATAAACTTTCTTTATTTGACAGCATCTTGCTAACATGTCCTCTCATTATAATATTCAGTAAAATACTTAGCAATTTTTTATCATGTTTTGTATTGTTACCGTATCTCAGAGAAGACTTAATAAAATCATTGCTAATTTGTTAGAATGTTTGAAAAAGCAGCTCAAAAGAAATCTCACTGTATTTCCTGATTTTATGTATCAATTTTGTAATATGTTAAATAAGTAAAAGTTAAAGTAATCTTATTGAGTAATCTTTAAAACAACTTCTCTTAGGATCATTAGTTATTGAAGATTTCGATAAAGAAATGGTGCAGATGTTAGATAACTTCTGAACTTGATCTTATCTTTTGAGAGTTGTTCAAATATCGCGCGTGCAAAGAGACGCACAAGTCGGGAGTAAAAAAAAACCGATGATCATAAAAAGATCCATAATAATTTGATTATAGCTTTCGAAGGGTGGGATGAATTTTAGTCCTAAAGAAAGAAGGTCGGAGAAAGTATATTGATAGTTGATAATGCTGTCCGTTGGGAGCGCTAGTTGTTTATACTCTCAGACTCCCTCCCTGTGTTGCCCCGAGTGCACTTCCCCTAGTACCTCAAGCTTTCAGTCTGACATTCGCAACCTATCTCGTCTAGGGAGCACCTCTAGCTCCTCGACCGGTCTCTACAATACGTAAATTTCATTATAAAAATACTTTATTTTATTTTATCTTATCATTCGGAATTTAATTTTAGTTTAATTTGCTTAACTCTAAGCATAAATTTTTGCTTAACTCTAAGCATAAATTTTTACTCGTATAATTTTTTTCCCGGAATTATTTCTTTATAAAATCAAGGTACAAGATGCGTGCCATTGACGGGGTCGCGTCCATGAAAACCTTTGCTTTCGTCGTCACGTTCTTGTTCTTTGCTACCACCGGTAAGTTGAAAAAATTTAAATATTAAAAGTAATAGATTATTTATATCAAAATATTTATTATCTTGATAACTCGACAAAATTAGTAGAAATGCTAAAAATGAAATTAAAATAATACAAATATTTTTCAGATAAGTAAGGCAAAATGTTTAAGTTGTGTTAGTCATTTAGAAAGATTAAATATTAATCATTATAAATTAAATTGCTATAATTTAGGGCGTAAGTTTCCTTAGAAAATAAATATTTTAGATAATAAACAAACAAATTAAAATTTTAAAATTTATTTATAATTAAATTGTTACAGCAAAAATTATAGCACTTCTTGTTATTAATATCATATTATTATAAAATTTAAATTATAAAGAAAAATTAAAATATTGTTATGAATAAAATTTGACAACTAAATTGCCAATAATGTACCAAATTAGCAAATTGTTAGTTATTAATAATTTCGTGTTAAAATAATTCAAATTATTCTTAATTGTTTTAAGAAATATTGTTTTAATGTCCTTTTCACATGATTACCAATTATCAGCATATTATTATCTATACTGTTATGTGTATTACGCATAATAAGTGTATATTATATTCTTAAGTGTATTATAATATAATATTCTTTTCTACAATAGCATAAATTAATTCGTCATCTTTCGCTACCCATTCATTCACAATAAGTATATTATAGTATATATGTGATACCTATATTGTAATAGAAACTTATATTTCCAATTACATTTTTTTATTCAATAAAATATGACAAATTTTTTTAAGTGTATCGTCAATTTTTTATTGCATTTATCTAAGAAGATGTAATTTCTTCAAAACTGTTAAATATATTTGTTTTATTTTATTTTATTTTTTATCTATTATGTTAATATTTATTTTGAATAATTTTTCACATTTTACAGAAAAGCACCATATTTTAGTTTTAATAATTAATATTTTTAAATTATTGACATCTTTAGCGTTCTGATCAATCCCCATTATTGTTATTACTTGAAAGAGAATAGCACTTATATGATAAAATCCTCTCGATGTGATATTATTAGTGAGGAAAATATCGGTACTTGTTAAGTAGGAGCCCTCCCTAAAAGTTAGAGGTTAGAGATCTCCGGTACTTTAGAAATCATCGGTAATTGATAATTAGAGCCCTCCCTTAAAGTTAGAGGTTAGAGATCTCCGGTACTTTAGAGATAATCGGTACTTGATAATTAGAGCCCTCCCTTAAAGTTAGAGGTTAGAGATCTTCGGTATCTTTAGAGATCATCGGTACTTGTTAATTAGAGCCCTTCCTACAAGTTAGAGGTGACCTCTAACCTCTAACTTTTAGGGGGGGCTCCTAACTAACAAGTACTAAAATATCTTACCTCTCTGACTTTTAGGGAGGGCTCCTAATTAACAAGTACTAAAATATATTACCTCTCTTAAGATTCGAATCTTTACTGGATATTATGATGGTAATTATACTTTTCCGTGCGAGTTTCGAGTACACTAACCCTCAATATTTATTTATTTGCATTTTTGAATAAACATATGTGACATCGTACATTTTAAAAGAAAGCACTTTGTAGTCTGCATATTGGATAGGCTTAGATTGAGATCCAAGATTTTTGAGACGTGTTTGCTTTAGTGATAAGTCAACTTTCCACGGTTTCGGATTGCTAAACAGGCACTGTGTGAGAACTTAAGTTCAAGAACCCTCTCAAAATCAATTGCAATTTTTATAGTCATAGACATGCTCAATTGAACATAAAAGAAATTTAGTATATTCTTTAATAAAACACTAAGCGCGATCTTAAACGTGTAAGCAATGGTTTGCTATAAGAAATAAGATAGGTATGACATAATAATAAATGTTATTCATTTAATGTATGTGTGTGTTGTGATTCAAATGCATCATAAAAATATATTTTAGTTCTCTTCTTCTAAAATAAACATTGTTTTCTTGTAGGAAACCTCATTGAAATAATTTTTCTGCTTGAAAAGTTAATTGCCGAACAATAGAGACCTTTAAATTTTAGAGACATGACACCAAGAGCAAATAAGGATTAATGTAGTATAAATTTATTAAAACAATTTAGATTTTCTGTTAAAGACCAAGTCGTGAAGGACATGGAGTATGATGTTTTTTTGTCCAAGATTTTACTATTATTCGAATAATCTTCTTTAGTGGATTGAGCTTCGAAATATTGAATCATTTTTAAAATTTAATCGAAGAATATAAAATATTAGTTTAATGGTGCTTCGAATACAAATAAATTTTTACTTTCATAACTTCTAAAAGAACTATCAGAAATAGTGTTGAAATTCATATTTTAAACACTAATTTTCAGATTTAACATTTTAGACCTCCTTTTCCTGCAAAAATCTGAAATTATATTTTATTATTACCAATATTTTCCGTATTTCATCTATAATAATGGAAGGAGCAAATGGAAAAATTTATGTTATTTCGATTAATCTTTTAGACTTTTAATACTGCATTGTTTAAACACTTCTATAAGATAACTTTTAATTTATCAACCCAGTGCTGTTTTTGTTGCATTGTATATAAATTCTCATCGTCTCTGCCGATAGTGACTGTTTTCTTAATGTAACTGTCCTTAAAATATTAGATATTATTTTTCGTATGTATATTATCAGGGAATTAGTGCTCTTCTCCAGAAAAGACAAGATAACTTGTTTAAAGTAACATTAATCTAGTTATTTTTTTAAAAAAACTGGTCTTTTTTTTAAAGAATTAAATATAACACATACTTCAAAATTATCATTTTTTAATTTCTGTAAAAAAAATAAACAACGTAATTATTTCTTCAATTCACAAGAGTTAAAGAAAAAAAAAAAACTGAAAAAAACAAGTGTTTTTAGTAGATATTAATGGATGTTATTCTTGCTTATTGTTTTAAGAATTCATTTATCCTGTTCTAATTTAACCCTTTTTTAAACAATCCTCGTTTCTCAGTATACATAGTTCGATTTTTTTCATCTCGTTAAAAAACCATCGAGGCAATTAATGTTTCTCTTTCTATTTCTTTCGTTAGTTCTTGGAAGTTGGTTTTTTGTATTATGTTTTTTTTTTAACCCATCTTAAAAAAGTCTTCATTAAAACAAATATAAAGAACCTTGTAAATAATTATTAGTGCAACTTTCATGCGGTTATAGTTCGTGGTTTTGTCTGTCAAGGTTCATACATAGAAAGTTATCTTTAAAAGTTTATATGCGTTTGGATATTTCCACTCGTTATAAGATATACTTTCAGTTTCTGATAAAAAAATAATAATAATAATAATAATGCTAGCCATTCAACAGTCCGATTAGATCCAATTTAGGATTGCGGTTGTATTGTGTGTGGGGTACTGGATTACATGCAGTCCCTTAAGGCTCTACCGCCCTTTGAGGTTAGGAAAAACAGTAAAATTTAAAAAATGATATTGGTTCTAAGTAAGATATCAAAAATCTGAGTACAGGCTTCATTCCCAATTTTAATTCTGCACAATTTGAGCCCTATTTCAACTTCCTATAATAAATAGTACAGGTGCCATTTCCATTTCAATGCAACGATAAAACTCGTAGTATTGAAATATTTGTAGGAATGAAGTCTGTATACTTAGATTTTTGATATCTTGCTTAGAACCAATAACATTTTCTCAAAGGGCGGTAGGACTCGTCGGGGTTCTAGACTAATCAACAAGCCCCCGCCGAAAACGTTACCAAAAAACGACACCGAAACGCGTTACAATGTCAAAAAAAATTATAAACAAATAAATACAAATAAAATAAATATATGTGACGGTTAGTGGTAGTACCCTTCTTTATTTATGATGTGTGAATAAGTGGATCCTCTTTTATTTATTTACTAAATAAATTATCGTTTTTCAGGCTTGATAATGACCGGACAGGTTGAAACGTAGCCACCTTAAGTAACTGTTTTTATTTGAATTTACCCTTAAGAGGATCCACTTATTCACACATCATAAAATAAATATGAATAAATATAATATTTTATAATAATAATGTTTTACGTACAAGTGTATACGTGGAGGTGAATACATTTACGATCGAAAATACGACGTATACGAATTAAGGTTCGTGATGTTATTTGTCGGCACACGCCTAACGAACACCGTGAAGCGAACCTGGCGACATTTCATGTCGGTAGCTTACGCGGAGCTAAGATATAAAAATGCCTCATTGTCTTGCAGATTTGCTTAATTTTTAGCAAATATGTTAATTCAGACCTGTTTTGACCATCTTCTTTGGTCCTTATCCAGTGTACATGAGTTCACTTGATATATGGTTCTATGGTAGAACCGTGTATGGTCCATTCCGTATAGTCCACTAGTCCACTGGATATCTGGTTCTATGGTAGAACCGTATATGGTTCTACAACCATTTCATATAAAATAGGGCTGAACTGAAGCCCAATACTCTTGAATTATACTCTTAAAAGATTATATCCCAACATCAAACAGTACATTGGTATTTTTTAAGAAAATGTTTACTGAACACTTGCTCTCGCACTCATCAAAGTGTAAATGGGCCTTTACGCAAAAACGACGCGAACAAAAGGAACGAGAATTGTGATGATCTTAAATATAGCACACGGAAGTTGGGATATGACAGATTGATGGTGTAGCTTGGTTATCACTTGAATACTATGTTTCGCCACCAGGACCGAACACAAAAACGTATCAATGGCTCAATGTTTTTCCATGAAGAGGAGATATTTTTTAAGAAAAAGAAGATTACAAGACTCAGTTTATAATTTTGTACTATTTTTATCTTGTTTATTGTCAACGAACTTATCAATTTTGCTCTTTTGAGTTTAATTAACGCTGCGGCAATTTCAAAATAAATTATTACCAATTGTTTAATACCAAATAAAATCCACCCGATTATTTTAAAATATGTATTCTATTTATACCTTATTATTTATTTAGGGAAGAGTATACACGTTACAAGGGACTGTATTAAATACCTAATATTTCATTGCACATATAATGGAGTTCAAATATGCTGCTATTAAATATATAACAAAAGCTTTTTATGATCCGTAATGTGGGTTTTATATTTGAATCAACATTGTTACATTGACTGCTTTGAAAAGGAGGTTTATATTAGGTTGTGTCATTCAACGCTGAAAAGACACGTTCAATATGCAGCATTAACATTCATTTTAAATATGATTTTGTTAAATTTATGTGGCGACAGATACATTTAAATCTCTGTTCTTTCTGTTCCTTCTGTTCTTCATGAAATTGCTGGCCACATTGGCAGTATATAGAATATTAATAATAATCTCTATATTATTATGTACTATTGTGTATAAAAGTCGTTGATACATGGGCGTAGCCAGGGTTGCCTTTAGGGGGGGGGCTAATTTTTTTGGATATATATATATGTACACATATATGTGTGAGTGTGGACATTATTTTGAAAATCAGCCGCGTTCCGCCCCGCGAAGTCAAAATTTCACAAAAGCTGTCAGTGTATATATATTGTAGGTGACAAACTGGGGTTTTTGAGGGTCTGCAGCGTAAAATACTTACAAGCTACCTAAGTCATTTTTTAATATCTTTGAAGGCCGTGTCCTGTAGATCAAAATAAATAATTAATATAAAACTTCCATTTTTGAAAACTGGTCTTATGTACCTATAATTTTTTTTTTTTTTTTTGGTTTCTGTATTCTTTAGTTGTATCTATGTGCAAAATTTGGGGAAATTTGAATGACAAGAAGTAGTTCAAAATTCAGGTAATAGGTGTGCGATGAAACTTAAAAAGCAAATAAATTTGACGCCATTTTGTTTTTTAAT
>KZ651211.1:203909-228322 GCA_001010745.2 Gerris buenoi
TTTTTTTTTTTTTTCTTTTTTAAATGTTTATACCCCTTAAAAAACAACTAAAACGATATTTACATTTTTTTACCTGAAGACCCCCTCTAGTCATAAAATAAATCTGTTTGATAATATTAATAATAATATATTTATATTAATATTATTATACAGAATTATTTTTACTTTTTATTTATTTATTTTAACCTGTATATATGTATAGTAATCGTATTTTTTTAGAGAGTTGAGCCGGCCTAGGGGGGGGGCCATGCCCCCCCTGGCTACGCCCATGCGTTGATATCGATATCACATTTACTGTTCCTCTTCTACATTACTGATTCATTTATTTTTAAGACCACCTAAACAAAATAAAAGATGTATATAAGTTATTTAAGTTGATAAAGTTGTTTAATTTGCTTATAGCTATTCCTCTTATGATCTTCTAAAAATATCTTATACTATGCAATGTTACAGTGATGTTACATCTTATGCATGTTCTAGTGATTGCTATGTTATAGTGATTAATATTTAAAGCATTTAGTAATGGTCTTGCTTGTAACTACATATTTATCTTCCCTTCGCTTTATTATGTTTGATAATTACGATTAAATAGGGCATTGCCTTTTTTTCTCGTCAGTTGTTAAGATATTGTTAAGATCTGGATGCTGCGTTGCTGCGGTCCTATGGCAGACTGGATGCCGTCACGACTGGTCGCTTCTTCATCTCATTTACACCGTATTTCTACTTTAATTGGCCCCGATTTAAAGAGACCCTACGGTGTTTTAAATCGCTCCACTGAAAGACATAGTTTTTTTCTTTCTTTATAAAGATAATTTTTTTTAAAAGTTTATCTTCCTAATCTTTTTGAAGAAGATGAAGAAGAAGAAATGAAAGTATATATAATTTTCCCTCCTTATTCCTTTGTTGATTTTTTTTTTTTTTGTTAAAGTATTATTTTTTAAAGTTTCACTTTGTTTGGTTGTGTTGTTGAGTCTCAACTGGGTCGAGTCGTTCAAGTTTTATTTTTCCTTTGCAAATCCGGCGAGATTTCTCCGATGTTTGTCCGACTTGGCAAACACTTTTAAGAACCTACCCGATCCGGTTAACTACATACCTTGACCCGTGGACAAAGATAAAAAGACCCCCCCCCCTTTACGGGAAAAAGTTTATATATCTCCTTTTTTAGTAATCTTCTTTAAATTGAAAAAAATCAACTCATTAAAAATTCAAGAAATTTATATTTTCGCTTCACTTGCTCCGTCTAGTCCACAAGAAGTCCGTTTTCACTTTCATCCCGATGTATCGGAACCACTATTTTAATGACTTCGAGTTAAAATTTCACCTTCACCTAAAAGGGGCGTAGCCAAATTAAGTCAGACTAATGGACAACACACTACTTATAGTTTTCACTGACTATAAACGATTCTCTAAATTGAATTTTATATATTTATATACATATACATATAATACACCTGTAAATTTCACTTTTCTTTAAAGTTATCTAATACATACATTAACACCGTTCAATCTATTTTAACATAACTTTTTTTAAAATTATTCCATTTATAAGTAAGATTGGAACAACTTTCATCTCCGAATTAACACATTAAATATATTATTCTACATTAGTTTACCGACGAAATAAATTATTATGCTTTAAAAGAAATTAATTTAGATCGAAGATAAATATTATATTGAACAGCTATTCATTATTCAATCTATTACAAAATTGAAACTTTAATTTATTAATTTGTAGATTCGAACTGGCATGTGTCCAAAAAATTAAATTGATTTTATTCGCATGTTTAGGTTATTTGGATTATTAAAAAAGGAACAAATAAGTATTTCTTATTTAATATTCTTCTCTTAAAAACTTTGTTTTAAATAAAAACTATTTACCTTATTAATATCGCTACAAAATAGGTTGTTGTGGTCAAAACTTAATTGAATGGCATATTTTGGGGTGTAAATTCTTTATCACTCTGAATATTCCCATATTTCTAAATTTCTCAATTCCCCGAGTTTTTTTTTTTTAACTTTTATTTTTCTTTTTTTTTTACAATTTTATTAATAGGACTACGTATATATTTAATTATTTACTTATTAATAGCATAAACTAACTAATGTAGCGAAACAGGTTGTGGATTAAATATATAAGTGCAAAGACCTGGCTAATGGAAGTGTTGAATGTTTAAATCCTAGAGGTGCTCATTGTATGTGAATTGGCTGCCTACCTCTGGGCGGATGCCAATTTTGACTAATTGACTGGAGAGAATCATTCCACACTCATCTAGTAGAATAACCATCCATTATTTGATCGTTTAATCATTTTATTTATCTATATAGGAATAACTTTTATATAATATTAGCTATGTAGTGATATTTTTGTCTCAGTTCCAGTAATTATAAAAATCTCAATTCGGTTTACATTAAACGTGTCCTTAGGCCTGTGGCAACTTAATTTTATATTTAGAAAAAAATGTAAAATTAGGTAAATTAATTTAGATAAGTTATGTCTTTAAAGAGCAACAAATCAAAACAAAAATTTATTTTTATTGGTATAAATGTGTGGTTGCCTTAGCGTAGCCATAGCAAATCATTTCGAGGTGCATCGTCGGAACACTTATTAATAAATGATCATATTATTGGACAAAACTAAATCCCATTCATTCATAGTAAGTAAAATATGAAGTTGATGTTTTAAGTACAAGGTATTATTAAGTGTAATGACAACATTTCTTAACCCAAGAATCTAGAAGTACAGCTTTTTTTCCTCTTTAGTTATTAGTTATCATATATTATATCTCTTCGGAAGAATAATGGCGCAAGCGGAGATGATGTAGGTATAATAATTAAACAAATTGTGGTCGAAAAGACTCCACAAAATGAATATTTACTTCTCAAAACTAGCTTTCTGACTCTCGGCCGTCATCAGTGCCGGTAAAAGTTAAAGGAAAAACTCGCCTTATTCTTTACCTTTTACCTTTTAAATTTACTTTTTCCTTTTGCTTTTTACCAGTACTGATGATATTCAAGAGGCCGAAAGTTACTTTTGAGAAGTAAACATTCATTTGTGGAGAAACTTTTCGTTTTTCATTATTCTATATCTCTTCGGCTTTAGTTGACGTGATGAAAGTTTAATCGGATTTAGTTTAAGTGGGATGAATCAGGTTGAATTGAAAAGATGATTAACTGATTATTCCAATGGTTGTAATTTAAGTAATTGTATGTTGGAAATGAAATTCGATTCTTATAAATGTTTCTAAAGTTAACGCAAGTTTACAAGAAGTGTAAACGGACACATACACACCCATGATGGAAGAGATAATAAAGTTTAAAAATCTGAATTCAAAGCTTTTCAAAATTCCTATGATTTCTTCTCTGGAGAAAAAGCAATAAAGGAAGAATTGTTCTATTTTTTACACTTTTTATTACATAATAAATTATGGATATGAACTGCATATTTTTTAAATTTAATATATCGATTTGGTTTAAGATTGGTTATGGTAATTGGTAATATAAATATAAATATATTATCTAAATATAANCTTTTTAGTAAAACTCATTGTTATTATTATTTTTTTCCTTTGAGTATATTAATTTTGTCAAAAAATAATCATAGCATATTTAAAGATAGGTAATCACACTATTAGTAAAAAAATATATCACCTATAAAATATGTTTTCATGTAGGAGATATTTGTATTCAAACTTTGTTTTTGCTCTCCTGTAAAATCGACTTTTTGCACTTATGCCTTTTTCGCGCAACACCATCGATATTATGGAAGTATAAAAAGAATAAAGATTAAATTTGCTAAATCAGTTAATTTGCATGATTTAATACCGAGACTGGTTTGTGATTGATAGGCCTGAAGTGTAGGAAGGTCCGAAATGTAATGTTAATGTTGTCTGACCATTAACCAATTATGAGGATTTCCATTCATAATTAATTATTTGAGAATTCCCTCCTATACACTACTTAATGTTGATGACATTAAGAGGTGATTCATATTAATATGTAATATTAGTATGACCACCACCAATATATATATTGGTGTTTAATATAATCTCTCTTTGAAAGAAAGGTATCCTATTGGTGGTAAGATTTTAAAGATATGCTAAATGTAAATATCTTATTTTAAGAGATACGACTTAATCAGCCTGGATACCATTGAAAGATTGGGCTCATAAAATATATACAAAATCTCTAATTTTTTCTGCTAGTTTTCTAAAAAAAATTGGCTATTGTATTGTATTAAAAGAAATGATCAGGACTAAAAGGTAGTCTGTTCTTGATATACGGACTGATTTAGATCGTAAGCTAATAAAGCTGGTCTGAATAATCACCAATATTAGATAGGTAGTCTTTCCTTAAGACGTAAATCAAGAATTAAGTATCATTCTGAATTTACAACTCAGACTCGATTGATCAGATCATGATAAATGCGTTGGAACATATTCAAGAAAAACTAAACTTTTGTATAAAATAATAAGGTATACTTTTCTGAAAATTTAAATTAATGACCTTAAAGGTAAACAACAATCGTACGTAGTAGTAGTAATAAGGTTAGACAGTAGAACGAACCCATTGTTCGAACCTAGCAATTTAGCCATCTTTTAGGCCTTCTTACTAGCCCTGTGGTAGAAAATTCCAGCCACTTGACACATCATACCTTTATACATTGTACCGCCAAAGCGAGTATGATGTGATCATTAATTAGCCATATAAATCAGAGCATCACGGTGGGGGATCGAACCCACGACCTTGTTGTTTCAGTGATGGCCGAGCAGACGTGGAAAGTAATTTAATCCACACGGTCTCGCTTGCTCTCATATTCTTACGTAAGTCTTTTCGTGACCAAGAAATACCTATCTTTTGAGAATGATAGTTTTAATACTCAATACATAAAAACTATTGAGGTATCATGCTCAAATTAATAATATCTCAAGAAAAACCCACGTTTTAATGTCTCAATAACCGTTAAAACATCTCAATAATTTGTATAAGTATGTCCTCTTGATAGATCGTACGATTTCTTATAGGTTTTATATTATAACTGTCAACGTTGAAAGATATATTATAAATAAGTTTGTGAAGAAGGAAAAAGACCATTGAAGAGCGCCCTTAAACCTGAAGAGTTTCTCTGTTCTTATCCAGTTATACTTGTTCTTACTGTTACGTCTTCCAGTCGTGGATCCTCTTTCTTATTGCCACTCTGTTATGAATAACAGTAAAAGTCAGAGCGAGGGATCCGACTGTACGACATATAGACAAGACAGTGGCGCTGTGTCATGACATAGCGCGCCGTCTCAACCCACCAGGTTGACATGTTTAGTCCGATGTCTTAACGGTTCCCTGGTCCATTACCTTGGTCAAACAGCATCCTTTTTTTGCTTACGTTGAAGAAAGAGCGAACCCGTATAAACATTTTTTTTTATTTTATTTTAGAGCCACTCTTTAATATTAAAAATATTGTTTCTGGATTTATCTTTAGGACATTTTTCTTTTTTATTGCCATTTTTTTTTCTTTAGCGATTTATCATAAACAAAAAATGCAATATATTAGGTTCACCAAGAATTTATATACAACTATGCATGAATTTATGGTGAATCATGACATAAGACCGTTTAGTCAATTTGCCATGAGATTTTTTTATGTTAGATTCTCATCTCTACTTAACACACTTAAAAAAACTTTATTTTTCCTCCTTATACATATTATGTCTAAAATGTTTCATTATATGTATGTAGGAATGTTTTGCATTTATCCTTTTAGTATTTAGGAATTTTACCTTATTATTAGGAATTTTCCTAGATTATTTAACATTTAAAAATACCAGCATAAAATCCAAGTAATAACACAGTATTTAAATGAACGAATTTTTGTTCTTATATTTTTTAAATTTAGTTTAATCTCTCTTTATTTGTTTAATGTTGTATTTCGCAGTTTATTCCTTTGGCTTTGATGTTTAATGCCTTTATCGATTAATGCTGTTACATTTTTATTTATCTGAGTGTGTGTTTAGATTTCCATACTCAATTTCAAATCTTTTTCTATTGTTGAATTAACTTAAAATTAAAATATTTTTGTTTTTAGATGATATTTAGTTATCATAAATGCTGGTATTAAAATTATTTTAAATATTAACTAACCCTGATTTTGATAATGATAACAATGGAATAATCTATTTTCAGTACAAATAAGTTCTAATGTAAACCAATCTGTGAGTCTAATGTATTTGATGATTGTTTTGACGAGCGAACATGAAAAAGCTCTTATCAGTTAGGTTTGATTCATTCCAGTTATGTTTATTGGTTCCCTTACATGGCTATAAATCTTTGGCTTTAGTTTGTCTACTTTGTAATTTGATTGAAATCAACCAGTTTGTTTATTTAGGTGTAACCTGAGTATTGAATGTTTATCGATGACTTCTTTGTTAAGTTCCTTGTATTCCTCCAGAACCTTGTACACAAAAGTTTCTTTGTTTACCATGTTTACCATGTTTACTGTTTATTTTTACTGTCTGCTTTGAAGCAGATGTTTAATTACAAACCTTCTATGAAAGTTTAAACCAGTCGATCAGTGAGAATGTGTTAACTGTTTATTTAGGATTAAGGTTTTGGCTTTGAAGGGGAAAACCTTATTGAAATGACTATTTGATTTTTAGTATGGATAGTTGGAAAGTTTTTAGCTTGAAATAGATAAAACGTTAGTTTTACAATACGGTACGGAAGAACAAAAAATTTTTAGGCCTCCCATTTCAAAAATTCCAAGACAAAAATACGTTTCAGACATCAGGGAACATTTTTGGTTCTGTGTCTGTCTGTCGGTCTATTATTGCGAACCATCATGTCTTGAAAAATACTCGTCCGATTTTAATGAAATTTGGATGGTAGATCATGATTTGCCCATTTGTTGGTCCCATATTATAAGTTTCAACCTTCTGCGCTCATTTGTATCTCTCCTACATCCACACAAACATAAATATATTTACACTTAAAACTTCAAAAGTACTTGTCTGATTTGTATGAAACTTTTATAGTTTATCGAAAGTAACCCGCAGATAGCCACAAATTAATTTCAACCGTCTTCGCTCTATAACTTTTGCTAAATTGATATTTCATGTAAAAAATTTAAAAAACAATTTCGACAGATTAAAAAAAAAAAAAAAAACGGGGGAAACAAACTAATTAGACAATAATAGCTTGTAAAAGCATAAAATCAATGAAGTACGTGAAAGGATGCGAGAAAGCCTTGTGCCACACCAATTGGCAGTCCATTTTTGTTAGTGCTAATGTGAATCATTAGGATTGATAAACGCGTTTGTCTTCGCGTTCACCAGCTATTATTCAAGACCGGAGATTCTGGGTGTCAATTATTCCTGACAAGATTGATTTACAAGATGTATAACCCTTGATAATTTTTTTCGCTACGATCAAATCAAAATTCCCAAAAATTCAATTAATGGCATCTAGAAAACACCTTTTTGCTCCTTCCGAAGCAAATATTTTATAACAATGTGAAAAACCTTTTCCGAGAGTCCGAGCTACCAAAAGTAATAGAAGCATTGTGCCCGATTACCAAAATTCGTGGACAGAAATCCGTTAAAAATTAAATTAGACAATAATATTGGCCACAAGACCAAAACATAATAAACTGAAGTAGTACGCGATAAGTGCGAGATAAGACGCGAGGAAGCTGAGAGCCAAACTAATTGTCTGACTTTTAGCTTTTGCTTCCGAGTTTACTGAAGGTATCGAAAGCATAAAGTGATCATTCTGAACAAAAAAAAAAAAATTCTAAAAAACAAGAGAATGTCCCCAATTAAAAAACAATTGGGCAAAAATCCATCAGAAGCATTTTGGATCTCGTATTGTCTTTCAAGATTTTTGTAAACAACCTTATCTTAAAAACCATTCGTCCGATTTTAATGAAATTTGGATGGTAGGTCAGAATTAGTCCATTGTATTTTTTTTTCTTAAAATTTCGTATTATTGAATACAGTATATTTAAATTTAAATTCTTACATCACTTATTCAAAATAACTTTCCTTTTATTTTGTTCTTTGAAATTTTTTATTATTGAAGTAAAGGTTTTAATATTTATTTTTCTTCCTAGCGTTTGTGATAGGAAAAGGATTCATGTCTATGGTAGAAATGTATTTAAAATTTATGTAAAATTTTTGTGAAATTTGTATTGTATATAGTTTCATTAAATTCATCATAACTTGATGCCGAAGAACTTTGAAAATCAAACATCATCGATCATTCACACCAGTAGTAGCAATTTTCGAATGAAGCAAGTTAGCGGCGGTACGTCATAGCCTGGTGAACAATTGGTGTCACCTCAAGGAAGCCTGTTATTGGTTCCGGTTACGAGGATAAAGAAGTCTTACAGTTTAATTAACTTGGGCACCACTGATGACGTCTGGCATTATAGAAAGAACCATGTCATCCAATCAGAATAGTTTTTTTAAAATAAAAAATCATCAATCTTAGTCTTAGTATCAGTTGATAATATGTTATGCTTGAGGTTATAGATATTTGTGTTCTAGTAAATTTTCTTTATTAGTTTTACTTGTTAAAAGATTATGACAAACACCATTTCTTAATAAGATTGATCTATGGACGAAGCATAAGGATGGAGAAACTCTTACATTTGGACACCATGCCATGATGTCATTTAAGTTATTGTTATTCATCCAACAGCGGCTCCAAACCTTGAAATTCATTTCCCGATTTGAGTTAATAGAATTGCAAAACCAAATCCAACCTCGTCTTGTGGACAAACTACAAACTACACGGTTTTCGTTATGTTTTACATTGAGGGAAGAGCCATTCGGTTATGATAGATTCTAAAATAGAATTCTATTTTAGCCATTCGGCCAACTTCCGTAGTACTCGGAACAAGAAAATTTACTAAAAATATTAACAATAAAAACAAAACTTACGTGTAATAAATTATCGCCCCTTCATCTTTT
The DNA here is from genome assembly GCA_001010745.2 of Gerris buenoi. Lineage (NCBI taxonomy): Eukaryota > Metazoa > Arthropoda > Insecta > Hemiptera > Gerridae > Gerris > Gerris buenoi. The sequence continues at coordinate 212,870 of KZ651211.1, forward strand.
GAAGATGAACATGGTCATTTCCTGTTTTCAAACGTATTGGTATAAATGAAAGTTCATCTAAAAATGTTTTAAAGAGTATTTTATTTTAATTAAAGAGTAATAATATTTTAGAAATAAAATTGAAAATAATTACATACATAGCAGGCTTAGCAATATCCAATACCAAACATTTATAGAAAAGGTGAAAGTTTGTCTATTGGGCTTGGCCGAAAAGACATTTAAGCTTTAGCACCTGTCTAATAGATTGAAACTAAAGATACATTTTGGTGAAAAATGGAGTTTCTGTATAAACAAGACAGGTAAACTTGTATGACTTGGGACCTGCCTGTTCAAACCTTACTCAAAAGAAACTAGAAAGCTGTTTAATGCAGGAAAGTTTTTAGGAAGAAAATATATTTATCCTGTTGCTAGACGTAGACTAGATTTGTTTTTTTAAGATTTAGATAATATACCTAATTACTTGTAATAAGGTGTGCGTGTTAGTGGAGTAAAATTGGCTTGAAGCTCTACTCTATACCTGTTACCTTGCAGAATGCTATTGCTGAATATAATGTTAAAAATAATGATTTGCTTTTCTGCACGTATTCTTTGTAGAGTTTATGCAGCATATCCGAGCTTTATACTTCAGACCATTGACCACTTAGAGAACTTCTAATGAGCCAATTTTAAAGAGCTGTTTTTTCCTTCACTTCAATCCTAGTTTTTTTTATGGATAGTTATTTCATTACTCATTATAATTTCTTCGTATACAGATTTATCAAGTAATTGCAGCTGAAGCATCTCCAGCGTGTCCTTGGATAGAACGGGTTCTGCAACTGTTCTTTTTTAAGTTCTAGAACTGTTGAGTTGAGTGATTCAACGACACATATCTTCGGCTTGTCCGGAGCTTTGTAATTTTTTTTAAATAGCCTTAAAAACATAATATCATGCAGTTATTTTATCAACATATTATAGGTATAAAAAATAAATGTATATTAAGTTTTAAGGTTTATTAACGATAAAATTACCAAAGACTGTTATCTTATATCTTTTTGTTTTTTCTTACAATAACTATTTTTACTTATAGTTTTTAGTTTTTGCTCGGAAGCATTGTGTCCACTTTTGAGAACAAAAAAGTCTAATGTCTTCGATTTTAAAAATTCCAAGACAGAAATCCGTTTCGACATCAGGGAACATCTTTGGTTCCGTGTCTGTCTGTGTGTCCTCGAATCCTGAAACATCCGACGATAACTTGAGTAAAGTTCAACAGATTTTGATGAAATTTGGAAGACATGTTCATTATACCAATGCCCAGGACGAGTTTGTTGGACAACGTTATCCGTCGAAGCATTCACGCGCAACGCAGTCTATTTTTATTATTGTTTTAAAAATAGGAAAAAAATTACATAAACTACCTCTGTTTATGTTTATTTGAAGAGAATATTTATTAAGATACTTAATCAAATTCATACAATGTATATAGGCTAATTTCCACAAAATGATGATTTATTTAAAATGGAATTATCAAATTAATTAATAAGAGAGATACTAATAGTATTTTTGCTCTTGGCAAAAGTAATGAAAAGTGTCATTTAATAAAACAAATCCCATGAAAATTATGATCTACCGACCTAATTATGAATACCTTGTTTTTATCATTTATTTTCATCACATTCTTCTGTCATTGATAGTAGTTATCAAATCATATCTATTTAGAGATAGCTAGTACACTAGTTGAGTTAGTTACTGTTACTGCGATATGTTTACTTCTAAGCACTATTAGTAGGTAATTACTCTTCTTCTGTTATACTTCAGAGGTGCACTCACAAAGTTTTCCAGTACTGGAACGTCGAGGGGTCTAGGCCGGAAATTTTTAAAAAATGTAACCTCTAAAAAAGTGTTTTATGCATGCTGGAGGTAAAATTTTGCCATAGGGGACCCAAGGCATAATTGGTAATAAAATAAAGCTAAATCTACTTTAGGAGAAAAAAATCGCGTTTATTAACTCCTTACATTAGCATACATTTTTGATAATAGATCTGTTGTAACATTTTTTCATGACAAAAGTACAATTTGCTTAAATCAATCTAAGTAACTTTTTCTTTCATCATTCATTGTTATCATTATTATTATTCCATTAACTATTCGCATTCAGAATTCAGAAACAAAGTATTTATATATTTAGTTACCACGCCGATTTTTTTTTTTTTTTTTTTTTTTTTTTTTTTTTTTGATTTTTGATCGGCTCACAACATTTTTAAAGGTAATAATGTCATTAACAAAGTTAGTTAAGGAATTATGAATGAACTCTACAACGAAATGTACAAAGACTTGACTAAGTTTTGGATTTGGATTCTATGGCTAAAAATAAGAATTTTTTACTCCTGGAAATTTTTCGCTCCGAGCATTAGTTGTCCGTCTGGGGAGCCCTGAATTTGCTAAAATTGAAACTTTAAGTCCATTTTACAGCTAAACTAATGGATTTAGGAAAATAATTCATGAGACGAAAAATTCTTGTTTAGTCATAGAATCCAAATCCATTCTTAAAAACATGCGCATTATTGGATTTTTTTTTTTACTTTTTGAGCCCTACTGAACACTTTTTTGGCAAAAAACAGTTACATATTATAAGGTTAAATTGGGCTTCCTATTCACTTTTTTTAATTATGGAAATTGCACACACTTTTGCTGAACACAGAAAATGTTCAGCATATGTTTTGGAAGCGCATTTATAGCCATTATCGAACCCTGAAACCGCATCATTCTATCTATCATGGTTCTGGAGATATTTCGCTGTTCCATGCTAGCTGGGACACCCTGTATGTGTAATATGAAATCATCACGCTTATGAAGCTTATTTTATCATTGGCCATTCACAAAAATACGTATTATAGTTTAGTAAATTTTACAAATATCTTATCAAGAAATAATATATGGTAATATACAACAAAATAAGTATTAAATGCCTTTATATTTACAATCACTAAAGCTTTATCGTTTTTTTGCACTCAAATCTTCTATCTCATAAATCTTCTATAGAAAGTGCATTTATTTATTTTCTCATAAATCATCTATAGAAAGTACTTTTATATTATTCACTATTGTTGATAAATTCTGTATAATCATTGTTCAAGCTACAATATCAATTTGTACATTCAATTCATTCATCATATTAAACGGGTATTTTTTAATTTATATTTACTATAATATTTTTACTGAATGAACATTGTAATAAGAATGGCTTACTCCAAGTGTTTTGCAGTAAAAGGGAGAAATTATAATTTTTTTGAGTTAGTAAATAAATTATTTAAAACATCACGCATAATATAGAATTTCGGATTCTTAAAAAAAGATAATGCACATGCCAAAGGTACAGTAGAGCTTCTAAATTTTACTCTAACTGTTAATTAGGTATGTTTTTTTTTAGAGTATTTTATTATTCGTCCAGAGACTGTGTATATTTCTATACCGAGAGATACAGTTAATGTTTCATGACTTGTCAATTGTTGGTCACGTAGTAAGGCTTCAGTACCAGTACTCCCGATATTCCTGTCTGCTTCCACTGCCACATCCCCATATTATCTTTTCTTTACTCTCCATTGCTTCTTTTACCTGCTTTACTGGTCCAAGGACGTAAAGGGTGCATTGGCCCCTTTAGTTTAAAGTTTAAACCACTTTTTCGAAGATACAGTGTCTTAATTGACAACTTTCAGGTAAAACTATTTTTTTGCCAATCATTTTAACGTATGTTTTAGATCTGGGGAACAGGAGAAATTTTCGTGACGTTTTTAAATATCGTTCCTGGAAGTTAGAATATAATAGGAGGCGGATTGGTTTTCACTTGTATCATTTATTCTAGTACTATAGTACTATGTTTCACCGATAGAAGTTTTAAATTTTATATGAAAGTATATCAGAGCTTCTAGTGGACCAAATGGTAATTAAAATGGATTAATTTTTATAATGTCCCGCCTTAAGATCCATTTACTATATCAATTAAACAAAAATATATGTACTTATTTTCTCCACTTTATGAAAATTAAAATGTCGATTTGTGAGTTCAATCCCCAAAAACAAATCCATGATTCAATGCGTATTCATGAAATGGAGAACATTAGGCTTTTTAGGGTTTCGTTGGTAAACCCCCCAAAAAAACCCTTTTGGTTTCGTCACTCTGTACGGTTCTAATAACTTTTGAATCAAATAGATAAAAACATGAAACAGTCCAGTATTAAAGATCGTTTTGTCACACTGGAAAAATTTAGTGAACTCAAAATTATCAGCTATTGAAATCCAAAATGGCTAATAATTCATATCCCGCGAAAAATAAAATTAACGCCATTTTGTCAAAAGTACCAACGAAACCCTTCTCACGTGAGACTCCACGCACAACCTTTTTTTCCACTGGAATTGTCTTCTGGTCAAATAATTGTTTCCACTGTAACCTCTTCTTCAATAAAGCCTGTTTCCCAGTATATTTCCAATATATAACCAGCATATATTTTCCTAGTCCATTTCCCACTGTTAAAGGTGTTCTATTTTTGAGACAATTATACGAGTAGTTTCTACGCTATTTTCTACTGTTGATCTAAATGTCAAGAAAATAATATATTGTTGTATATTTCAATAATTACCTTTATTAATTCATTACTTAAAAATGGGTGTGACTATTTTATGCTGCTGAAAATAAAAGAAAATTTCTTATAAAATCGAAGTAATTAATTTTCAATTTACTTGTGTAATTAATAAATAATTAAGGTACCAGTTGTAAAATGTAATAATAATTAATTTTTATTTCCTCTAATATTTAAGTTTATAAAGTTTAGTAATAGGTTTTATATGCCCTAGACATAGAAAGATCCAACGTTTACAGTAAGACGAATAAGAATATTTATGGTAAATACGTTAATTACATTTATTTATAAAAGGGCGTATCGTAATACTTCAAGATTTGGAAGCTTTTTTAGGAAGAAACCAATTTTACATGCAAAAATATTCTATTCATATATGAATGTCGTATTATAGTTATTAACTATAAACGTTTAAAAATCAATTTAGTTGAGGTTTATTATTCGTAGATTGAGGTTTCTCTATAACACTAAAAATTAATGAGTAATGATAAAATAAAAACCTGGTTAGAATCCACATACCTTAAAAGTAGGAGCAGGATAACGCATATTTATTAAATCTTGGTTGATAACTAATCATAAATATTTTATTATTTATGTTTCGGTTGTTGTTTTCTTATAAATTATTTTTACTTGTTATACTATAAATTGGTATTTACGATACTATTTATATACTTCAGTTGTTTCATTTAAAATAATACTGTGGGCAGATCAGAATAATAAGTGCGGCTGGAATTTCCTATACGGCTTCATGAACAAGGATGAATGCGTTGCGTCTTGAAGTTGCATATAATAGTAACACTATTCACATTTTGCTCTAGACTGATAGTTTAAGGAATTTTATTCGTCAAATGTTTTTCACATCCCCCCCCCCCTCCAACATAAAAAATCTTTAACAACGGATTGGGCTTGACACTTTAGAATAGTTCCATCCTCTTTTGACAGTAAAAAATGAATATAATGGCGTTTGTTTTAATGTCATTATAATAAATTGTTCAAAAGCTATAGCTTAAGTAAGCTTTCAAATGACTTCATCGAGATACGGCCGGGCCGATTATTATGGTTAAGTCGTCCTATTTGTTAAATTGCATCCAAACCTCTGTATTCTGAAGTTCAGACTTTTAACATGGCTTTTAGAACTGTCAACCCGAGAGTGAAGCCCATCGCAGAAGAGTGCCAACGGGAGGAAATCTGCTTGAGAGATATGCGTTGCATCAAACTAAGATTACATCTCGATCTCGGAAAAAGAAATGTAGCAAAGGAAATGGAGTCTCAAAAATGACCTCGGTAAAAATTAGTTTCAGAAATAAAACTCACGAAAGTTCATAGGTTCGTCGACCTGATCATTCGGGGTTAATCCTTTGTGGTTTTAATACGAGGTCCGATGCAGAGGTGAAACTTTGTCTGTAATTCGAACGCATGAAACATCTAACTCGACGTGAATAGGACGGCGGTAAGTCGGCAAATTCTTTTGCTTAGGCGTTTAACGAGTATCTCACGAATCTTGCAGACATAAAGTGAATCGCGAGCACTCGTTGGAACTGCCAAGTTGAAAAATTTAATATTACGTCTTGTATACTGTAAAAATATAAAGCATGATATGAGAACAATGAAATGAGCCTAGTCAGATAAAAATAGAAGAACCTCATCCTTGTTTTAAGATTTACATGTAGATTTTACTTCGGTCGGTACCACTGAAAGTATTTTTATACATCTTTCATGGTATTAAACCAGGTAGAGATAGATGCAATTGTAAAACTTTTACGTTTAAAACAGATATTCTTGGCTCATCCAACCAACTTTAAATGTAGTGAAGCGCAAAAAAAGCACCAAAGAGTAGAAAATTATAGTACCTCTTAGTATACATCCTTAATAAATCCCATCTTAATAATTGTCAAGTATTCCCCTCTCCATCTAATCTATTTCAACTATTATATGGAACTAATCATAATTATGCACTTAAAAATGAAAAAGTAATTCAAAAGACTTGACAACAAAAGATTGTTGATAAATGAAATCAAGTGAAGACTTATTCTATCAAGTGAAAAACTAACATCAACTTGATTTTTGGTCTACTTATCGAATTCTGACCTCAGAATCATGAAAATCACATTGTCCATCATAATGAGCAGGACATGGCCGCTCCCCACCGGTCTTTTTTTTCTTTTTTTGTGAAATGCCTATTGCCAAGCCATGTCCCGCAGACGAATTTAGCCGACCACATATTCTTAAATGACACTAAAAGATTAACTTTTACACAAAATTCTAACTTGATTAGACAGACTTGATTTCTAACTTCGTTCGTCAGACACTACTTTGCTTGCCATCTCCTGGACTAATAAAATTATACACGTGTTAAGCAATAAAGAGAGAAAATGATGATTTTTTGTGAAAGCAATATTATGAGAACGTAGTTTCAATTTCGCTCATACCCGTTTTCGATATTTTAGTGCATTAAATAATTTTTAAGATGAGCACATATTATAATTATATTTCCTTGTTCATTAAGTAAAAAAAAATCTATAATTACTTTAATGAATACCTTGCGTGCAGGTGTTATTGACTCCTAGCGTGTGGCCCATAACTTGTTTTTGCACATTCATATTTTTTCTTTCCCTTATTAAATAAATTTATCTCTTTTGATGAAAAACTTTGGAAAGTTTTGATTTGGCGATACTTGAAATAGTTAATTAAAAGTTTCAATTATTAATTTATTATAATATTTTTTAAGTAGTTATACATTTACGAAAATAATATATATTTGGTGAAACTTAGGATGCTGTACTTTGCCCAGCTTCTTAGTTAATTTAGAGTCGTTTGGATTTTTAAAATTTCTTCTTTTTACTTTATCTATTTTATTATGTATGAAGTTCTCTTTTATTTTAAATCCATTCCTAGCTTCAATACCTAGGCCCTAAGCCATAAAGCAGAACCATTTAATAACAATTATTTGCTTGGGATAGGCAGATCAATTTTATGTGGTAGGACACAGGACACATTGGTGGTCGCAAATAAAACCCTTATGTTTTTGACTTGCAATATAGTAAATAAGTTTGCTCGACCATAGAAGATAATAAAATAGTTAAGTCGTATACAATATCATATTTGTGACCATAGTTATTCTCCCAAAAGTATGGACTCACATGTCCTCACTTTTGTTATTAACTAGAACCTGGGACCGAGAGCCCATGTCACTCGAAAGAAAGATCAAAAACTTCAACACCCCTCCCCCCATCTTGGGCTTATTTTTATTCTCTCATCGTCCCCTACACGGTTTATATTCGGTTATGGCGAGATCCTTTGTACAGAAATTTTTCCTTTTATCTATTATATATGAAATAAAGTAAAACAATCTCATTAAGAAAAGGGAAAGACGAATAAAGGGTTTAGAAAAATAAATTTATTTTATAACTAATTAAAAAATTACTTCAAAACAAATTAGTTAATAGTTTCGAGGTTGGTTTATTCACGATCCTTGGTTTGAATAAAAGCCAAGATCAAATTTAATTAATTTTTATAATATAATCAAACCACATTAATTATACATCCTTAAATAGAAATTATTTACGACTTTTTTAATTAAAATTATAGACTGTATTCGTCTGCATTAACCTTTATGCTGTGGTATTTATTAAATTAAACTCATTATGAGTAAGTTCTGCAAAATCTTAATCTTTAAGTTAAGTCTTAAGAGTTTATTAACTGTGTTTACTGTTTTTAGCTATGTATGTCAAAAGGTGCTGTCTATAATATCAGGTTTTAATCTTTTTCATGGACCGGCATATGAAGTACATTATTTTTCGCGGACCGGGAGAGTTAAAGAAGAAGTAAAAAAAAAAAAAAAACCCTAAGACGCTTTTCTGTTATATATGAATGTATACTTCTCTTAAAACGAAAAAAGAAATGATTGGAAATTAAATAATTTTACAATGTTCTGACTATAAATACATTGTTTTTATAAATCAATTACTTACTTAAAGATTAAAAAATTGTAATTATAAATCAATAAAAGAGCACTAACTTTTACGGAACAACATTATGACTTGCACTTAAAAGTTATGGGTATAAGTACGTCATAACGCTATATATTGTTCTCAGCTTTCAGCAAGTGATAGCAGACATAAGATTATCGGGTCTACTAAAACGAAGCATTACAACTGTTGAACTTGATATGTGCAAGATAATTTAAGAACACCTCACTGTTCTCCTAAGGAAGCCGTATAAAGTTTTGATTTTTTTTTTTTTTTTGTTCTTGCTGTCTTCGTCTCTCTTAAAATACTTTGCATCGTATAAGACCCGGAAAAAATATGTAAATAATATCTTTTGAACATAATTTTAAAAAATAAATTTAATATTCTTGATATTAGTTATTTCTTTTTTTTTTTAGGTAAGTAATTAATTTTTCCCATATAGAGTGAATAAAATATTAAATAATGAAGACGGTGAAAACAAGTCATGTTAAAGATTGTACAAGTTAAAAGTCGTGATAGTTGAGGGCCATAAAGTACCAAGTTGTTTGCAGACAGTGGTCTCTACATCTCCTCTTGTTCCTATCATTCCAATCTGATTATATTCCACTCCATTTATTCACAGTTTAATCTTGATTTATATTTTCTACAACACTTAATGTCTTCTCTTTTCTTTTCACCATTCTTATTTGAATTGAAACTTTCTTCCTACTTCTTTGCTCGGCTTCTTGTAGTTCCTTTATCTTCTCTTTTATACCTTTCTATCTTTGCTACTAGACTAGAACAATAGAAGAGAAAGTACCCTTCGTATGTACCAAACTTTATTGTCCTAATTCTATTTTTGAACCGCATGATAACTTGGTATACTGGAAGTTAACGCCTACATGAGATCTTACCATAAACTCTACATCATGCATGAACTGTAAAAAGGGTCTAACAGTTTTGTGGTTTTTACTTATGTCCTATTGAAGAAAAAGATATTGCTTTTGCATTCGTTTATGACTGTGGATCCCGTTGTTTTTACAACTCTTTTAACCGATGTATACTTTGTCCTGGAATATTTATCGCGGCCTTTGCAGTGTTACTTGAAGAATAATGTATAGCTGTATGCCTTTTCTATTCTACATAATTATTTATTTTTACTGTTTTTTTTTTTTTTTTTTTTTTTTTTTTTTTTTTTTTTTTTTAGGGTATTAAATACTTAGTTACAGGTTAATATTAGTATATTAGTAACAGGTCATTATTTGTTCTTTCTTGATTTTATTGTGTTGTATTTATATTTTTAAGATAGTATCAAGGTTGTATTTTTCTTGGTGTACTCATCTTTCCAATGACCTGGCAGAGAGAAGAGATGGCCAAATCTCTACAGTAGGGTACATTTTACCTTGAAGTTTTTAAAGTCCAAAAACCCTTACGTCATCGTTGTTTACAACACCAGGTTTCCTGGAAGAAGTGGATTTCGACAGTCAAAACATTTAAAAAAGTAATATTTACTCAAATTATCAAATTCGTGTTGAATAAGTTCAGTTTCAAGGCCCACAAACAGGATAAAACTTGTTTATATCAAAAGTTTGGTCAAGTAAGTTTGGCATCCTGTGTACATCACATCAATCCATCCAACTCACATACTTCACCCATACGCAAACTGGTTTGACAAGCCAAGGGTAATCAAAAGTTTGACTTCCTGTGTACATTACATCAAGTCTTAAGCAATCCAACTCACAAACTTCACCCATGCACCGTCAAACTGGCTTGACAAGCCAAGTTTGATCGTGGGTGTGGGCCTTTTTGATTCTTCATGCAGCATTGTAATATTTGTGTATCGTGGGATAATTCCCTCGATATAGGAATCTTGGATCCTCCGCTGCTTACTAGTGTCATTCCCCTTTACTTTGATTTATCTGGACGTTGACCCATTTGTTTTTAACAAATACTTTTTTTTGTGTTTGTGTATAGTAAATGTCTTCAACTATATCTCATGTCTTGCATCTCATTAAGCTACATGAAACTATGATAATTTTCTGCCCACTTTGTCCTTATTTGTTCTTGTTTACGCTTATTTTAAAATAATTATTAAATATACTTATATAATTAATTGTTCCCCCTTTTTATCTAGCGATCAACCCACTTATGATAAATTTAGGAATCTAATTTATTCTTAAAATTGTCTAGTAAATTAAGACAATAGGATGTCCTCTGCTTCAGCTACTAGTTTAATAACATAGTTGGGTTGAGATGAGCTCATTTTATGGCCCACTTATTAACTAATATATTATATATATTTTTTTATAATACCATCGTGTATCCGCTTTTACGTATCTTCGCGGGGGAAGAATATAGAAGGTTGGCCTTCTCTTTGAGAACTAATTAACCACCAAAGAGAAATGAACTCATTTCACACACGGAGCCTTCGTCTATGTTCAAGGCTCAAGGACTATATCTGGGTTTTTTCTTCTTCTATTTGATATTGCTCTGAAAATTTATTTTTTCTCTTTCAATAACATCTGATGATAAAGTGTTATAAGATATTATTGTGATATATAAAGTGTATTAAGATAATTTCTGTTGAAATATTTCAAAAAATACGTGTATTGATCTTTTATAAGTGGCGTTTATTTAGAAACTTCAAATAAATGCTATAGAATTACCGTACCGCAATTAAGTTAGTAAAAAGTCTAGCGACGGTACTTGCTGGATCTGGAGACTGATCACTACAACTGAACCATATTGATAACATGATGTTTGATTGATGACTCCTATTTTCCTCCATAGATTTCTCTCAAAAACCCATAAGGACATATTATTGCATCAAATTATGGGCTTGTAACAAGATCTAATTCCTACCGTAACCAATACGTCTAAAATTCTCAGGAAAATAACCAATACTTTCTTTGTTTCTAACTTTATCCTTCACAACGATCAATTCTTTCATGCGGTCCCGTATCCCATCATCTCAATCCTTTAGTCATTAGTCTAAATCCACCTTTTAATCACTTTCGGAAAATTCTCCTCGATGACTCATAAGGTAGTCATTCATAAGGCAGTGGCCACGCGACTTAACAAACAAAAAATTAAACAAACAAAAAACAATGCATACATAATCCTCATGTCATTAATGATGTGTTTTGTCACTCGACAGTTCAAATCATGATTACCATGTCATGAAAAAACAATTATCTTTATCCCTTGTAACAATGTAACTTTGTAGTTTTAATATACACACACAAAAAAATATATATATATATATTTCTTTTCTCGTCTTCAACCGCAATATACTTCTTTCGAATTATTTACTAAAACGTGCAAGTGTATTATATATGTATATTGATATAATCTGTACCCTTACGACTGTCTAGCAATATGCCAGATTGTCCTAATGTGTTTTTTAAAAATAATGATTTAATTAATTACCATTTAATGTAGCAAAATATTACTCATTTCCTATTTTAAAAATATACATAAAGGAAAGTTCTGTATATTTAAATAAGTAATTGTATTACATTTTAAATTAAATCAAATTAACTGTTAATGAAAGTACGTGTCAAACCTTACTGGTTTAGTACGGTGGTCAGGAAAGTTACCGACCAAGTTTTTTTTTTGTAAGTACACAACTGTGCACGACCGGTTATTACTCGGTCACGACCAAAAAGAACCGGAGCCGCATGGCTCACTAAGATTGGTAAGCTAACCTTCCTGTATTAACCCTTTTCAACCATTTATTCGATTTCACGCTATTTTTAGCGTATAATTAATAGCCTTCCTGTTACTACCTGTTGTATATTAGGAGAAAATATCGGACAAGGTACCTTTAAATAATAGCACATTAGAAATAAACCGATTTATCCCCAAATCGTATTTAATGACCTTTATTTTATTTTTGTAGACTAAATATGTACATATAGAAATTCTGTAACCTTCTTTATTTTACTATAGTATTTTTTTGTCTTTGATAAACAAGGTAAACGGACATTTTATTCATGGTTTATTGTTGATATTATTTATGATGCTATAAATCTAATTCTCTGTACTAAATTTGATTCTGTTTTTTACTACGATATACCTACTCAGAAAACTTTACGACTTCCAGCTCAAAAGTAAGCTAAGAGCAATCCATAAAACAATCTCATGGTACCTGTTAATAACCCTCTGACCTGAAAATTCGTTACGAGCTGACCGGCTAATTGGTTGGCACACTAATTTTCCTTTTTTTAAAACTTCTCTGCTCAATTTTGATTTACAAACCCAACAGCGTTTAAACCCATTGATGTTCTAGTTTCTTCTTCTTAAGCTTATTCGTGACCTGTTGAATTATCTAAGTAAGAAAAAAGATAATTGATTCTTTTTTTAAGGGGCAGAGATATAAAGAACCTAAAAATCGATTCCTTTTTTCTGTTTTTCTTGTAGCGGTAAAGCTCATCAGAAGAGTAATTGATAATTAAGCATGCTTTTACATCTCCAGATGGGATCTAAACGATCCAAAACTGCACAGAACTCCTGTTCATCTATTGGTCTGATTATAGACATAGAATTATAGGAATGCTTACCCACGTTTTCTAACCGGGTTTCATAATTTAAAAATTAAAAGAAAAAATAATTGATCGTTATAGGATCTACATCACGTACAACCTTAAAAATTCAAGAATGATTCATAACTCCTTAAGAACCATTTGTTTTTTCTTTTTAAATAATAATAATAAAAAATGTGATATAAAGTAGAATCCAAAATTAAGCAATTAAGGAAATACCAGGCTATTTTTGTTTTTCCGTGATTCTTAATTTTTGTATAAATTAAGAAAAAAAAATAATAATATGATGTTATTAAAATCAGTTATTGTGAACTTTTAGAATTTTGTATGGAGTCATCAGGTACTGATGGCTGATAAATACTTAAACCCATATAATTTTGTAAATACTTCTGGTAAATCACTGTTAAATGTTTAAAATAGATTCCTATTTTTCTCTATTCCGTACTGTCTAATAAAAATTGATTATCGAAGAAAGTTATTATAACTAAATTTACTTAAAAAAAAGTACAATGCTAAAACAAGGTGACAATTGTCAAAATATTGACAATGGTTATATATAATTCAATAAAACTTAGTTGCTTCGACTAAATTTATTTAAAATGAACTTACTAAACTAAATGACTATAGTAAAGCAAGGTGATCATTTTAAAATATAGACAAATTTATCATTTAAAATAAATTAACCATATACTCCTGCTTGTACATATAGACTTTTTAGAATTTATTGGACTGACAATAATTGATTTAGTGATTTTAGTTTCTATCTACTTCAAGTAAAAGAGATAATACATTTTCATGAGATTATGTATTTTGCTTTGGAATATTTTTTGCACGATTATTGTCAAGAATATTACTGTAATTGTTAATCTTTCACCTCTAAAGAATTACAAATCTGGTTGTATAACATTTTGAAATGTATATAGGACTTTTTCTACTGCTGTAGTAGTACCTTGAGAAGGAGGTAGCTACTGCTATAAACCCTTCCTGATATCAAGTTAAGATATAAAGTACACTTAGGTAGAAAGTTGTTTAGTTTATATCCTGTGTTTCTTGTTATCTCACTCATCTAACTTGAGCTGAGGATGTGGATCCTTCTTGAGGAACACAAGAAGGACATCTAGGTCCTTGAACTCTAGAAGTGAACTGCAGCCACTGTGTTAGACACGCCATCCCAGACATTACCCGATGTCACACCTCATCATCTCTCTCGGTACCTCACTATTCTCCACTCGTATCCATGTTAGATCAAGCCAATGGTTTGTTTGTTCTTTCTGTCTTCCCTCTGGCCAATTCACTCTTTCTCTGTGATATGTCTATTAAAAGTCAGTGATCTTATAGGAGTGAAAAGTCGGAGAAATAATGTAATTTTAAATAAAATTTGTGGTTAATGACGCTTACTATATGCTAGATTAAGTTGTAGGCATGAGTGTACTAGGGCCAGAAGTTCCGGTACTGTGTTTGTGGATGAAAAATTACTTTATCTCCTGTAGGGAGAAAAAGTTATGATTTTGGATTAGTTTAGATTAGAAGGACTAAAGTAAGTCTTTTTTTCCCCTAAACTCAAAAATAGGGATAAAAAGTAAAAGTAGGGAAAAAAGTAAAACCAGGGAGAAAAAGAAGGATTGCCAACTTAATTATGTTATAAAAAGTAGAGATTGAATGGCTAATGTAATGAAGTTGTTGAAATCAGGTTGGCGACACTGTTTTTTCGACCTTGTTTATAACCTGCATCTAAATAACCTTCTATTTGCGTTATTCCAATTCATTTTTTGTTTTTAATATTGAATATCTTATATCTGCTATTAAAAGTGCTAACAATTATTGCTATTTATTAAATTAATAAAATATAAACTGTTCACTTTATGAAAATGTGTATTTTCTCCCTACTGGGGATAAAATATTGTATGTACCTCAGGAATAAAGTGTCATTATTCCCCTCGCGATAATTATCTCCCTCGAGTGCGCTTCGTGAGCTAATAGCGTTATTCCCTCGGTTTCGTCTCGGGATTTGGACCATGGTTTAAGTCAGCTTTAGGATTAACATTTAGGGATTAGCTTTAAGTCTATGTTTTATTCATAATTAAGTCAAATACTATCAAAAAAATAGGTGCAAAAAATAAATAACTAACTCGGTGAACGTGGTCTTTATTTTCGCTTCGTTTCATGTTGACAACTAAAGATATATGTTTCTCGTAAAGCCTACTAGATATCAGATAGAACTAGAATAGCTTGGGATATGTATCGTATTATACACAGAACCTCGTTTCCAGTATTAATTTTTATTTTTTTCATAGTTATAAGTATATATATATAATGTATCGTATTCTTTACACGGCCCAGTAAAGGGTTAAA